>CAXKVX010001282.1:0-131205 GCA_964058865.1 Eleocharis quinqueflora
ATAAGTGTTTCTTATCTGAGTACTTCATTTATGAGTGTTAACCTTTCAAGAAAACTCCAAATAGCATCATATCTTACTACGAGAATTGTAACCCATCACTAAAACAAAATGGAGAATCAAAGAGTACCACTCTAAGTTCTTCATGTTCGAGTACTTCATTTATTAGTGATTCTGATCAGAGTACTTCATTTATGGGTGGTAAACAATCAAGAAAAGAACACAAAGCTTCTTCTCCTGCTACGAGAGGTGTTTCTTCTGCGAGTACTTCATTCAAGTGTTGCAAACAATAAATAAAACACCACGAAGAAGCATAGATTACCCCTCTTAGTGCTTCTGGTCCGAGTAATTAATTTATGAGTGATTCTGATCACATTACTTGATTTATAGGAGGTAACCATTAAAGAAAACATCACAAAGCATCTTATCCTACTACGAGAAGTATTTCTTATCTAAGTATTTCATTTATGGGTGGTATCCAGTACATAAAATGCCACAAAACGTCATATCCTAATATGTGAAGTGTTTCTGATCAAAGTACTTCATTTATGAGTGTTAACCTTTGATGAAAACTCCACAAAGCATCATATTTTACTACGAAAAGTTTTTTTTCTGTGAATACTTCATTTAAGTGTTGTAACCATTCACTAAAACACAATGGAGAATCAAAGAGTACAACTCTAAGTGCTTCATGTTCGAGTACTTAATTTATTAGTGATTATGATCAGAGTACTTCATTTATGGGTGGTAAACAATCAAGAAAAGAACACAAAGCTTCTTCTCCTGCTACGAGAGGTGTTTCTTCTGCGAGTACTTCATTCAAGTGTTGCAAACAATGAATAAAACACCACGAAGAAGCATAGATTACCCCTCTAAGTGCTTCTGTTCCGTGTAATAAATTTATGAGTGATTCAGACCACATTACTTCATTTATAGGTGATAACCATTAAAGAAAACATCACAAAGGATCTTATCCAACTAGGAGAAGTGTTTCTTATCATAGTACTTCATTTATGGGTGATAACCTATACAAAAAGCCACAAAACGTAATATCGTACTATGGGATGTGTTTCTGATCAAAGTACTTCATTGATGAGTGTTAACCTTTGATGAAAACTCCACAAAGCATCATATTTTACTACGAGAAGAGTTTTTTCTACGAGTACTTCATTTAAGTGATGTAACCATTCACTAAAACACAATGGAGAATCACAGAGTACCACTGAAAGTGATTCATGTCCGAGTACTTAATTTATTAGTGATTCCGATCAGAGTACTTCATTTATGGGTGGTAAACAATCAAGATAACAACGCAAAGCTTCTTCCCCTGCTACGAGAGGTGTTTCTTCTCCGAGTACTTCATTCAAGTGTTGCAAACAATGAATAAAACACCACGAAGAAGAGTAGATTACCACACTAATTGCTTTTGGTCCGAGTAATTAATTTATGAGTGATTCGGATGACAGTACTTCATTTATTGGTGGTAATCCATAAAGAAAACATCACAAAGCATCTTATCCAACTACGATAAGTGTTTCTTATCTGAGTACTTCATTTATGAGTGTTAACCTTTCAAGAAAACTCCAAATAGCATCATATCTTACTACGAGAATTGTAACCATTCACTAAAACACAATGGAGAATTGTAGAGTACCCCTCTAAGTGCTTCATGTCCGAGTACTTAATTTATTAGTGACTCTGATCAGAGTACTTTATTTATGGGTGGTAAACAATCAAGAAAACAAAACAAAGCTTCTTTTCCTGCCACAAGAGGTGTTTCTTCTCCGAGTACTTCATTTAAGTGTTCCAAACAATGAATTAAACACCACGAAGAAGCATATATTACCACTCCAAGTGCTTCTGATTCGAGTAATTAATTTATGAGTGACTCTGATCACAGTACTTCATTTATAGGTGGTAACCATTATGAAAAACATCACAAAGCATCTTATCCTACTACGAGAAGTATTTCTTATCTAAGTATTTCATTTACGGGTGGTATCCAGTACATAAAATGCCACAGAACGTAATATCCTATTATGAGGTGTTTCTTCGACGAGTACTTCATTCAAGTGTTGCTAACAATGAATAAAACACAACGAAGAAGCACATATTACCCCCTTTAAGTGCTTCTGGTCTTAGTAATTAATTTATGAGTGATTCTGATCACATTACTTCATTTATAGGTGGTAACCATTAAAGAAAAGATCACAAAGAATCTTATCCAACTACGAGAAGTGTTTCATATTATGTACTTCATTTATGGGTGATAACCAATACAAAAAAGCCACAGAACGTAATATCCTATTATGGGAACTGTTTCTGATCAAAGTACTTCATTTATGAGTGTTAACCTTTGATGAAAACTCCACAAAGCATCATATTTTACTACGAGAAGAGTTTTTTCTACGAGTACTTCATTTAAGTGATGTAACCATTCACTAAAACACAATGGAGAATCACAGAGTACCACTGAAAGTGATTCATGTCCGAGTACTTAATTTATTAGTGATTCCGATCAGAGTACTTCATTTATGGGTGGTAAACAATCAAGAGAACAACACAAAGCTTCTTCCCTTGCTACGAGAGGTGTTTCTTCTCCGAGTACTTAATTCAAGTGTTGCAAACAATGAATAAAACACCACGAAGAAGAGTAGATTACCACACTAATTGCTTTTGGTCCGAGTAATTAATTTATGAGTGATTCGGATGACAGTACTTCATTTATTGGTGGTAATCCATAAAGAAAACATCACAAAGCATCTTATCCAACTACGATAAGTGTTTCTTATCTGAGTACTTCATTTATGAGTGTTAACCTTTCAAGAAAACTCCAAATAGCATCATATCTTACTACGAGAATTGTAACCCATCACTAAAACAAAATGGAGAATCAAAGAGTACCACTCTAAGTTCTTCATGTTCGAGTACTTCATTTATTAGTGATTCTGATCAGAGTACTTCATTTATGGGTGGTAAACAATCAAGAAAAGAACACAAAGCTTCTTCTCCTGCTACGAGAGGTGTTTCTTCTGCGAGTACTTCATTCAAGTGTTGCAAACAATAAATAAAACACCACGAAGAAGCATAGATTACCCCTCTTAGTGCTTCTGGTCCGAGTAATTAATTTATGAGTGATTCTGATCACATTACTTGATTTATAGGAGGTAACCATTAAAGAAAACATCACAAAGCATCTTATCCTACTACGAGAAGTATTTCTTATCTAAGTATTTCATTTATGGGTGGTATCCAGTACATAAAATGCCACAAAACGTCATATCCTAATATGTGAAGTGTTTCTGATCAAAGTACTTCATTTATGAGTGTTAACCTTTGATGAAAACTCCACAAAGCATCATATTTTACTACGAAAAGTTTTTTTTCTGTGAATACTTCATTTAAGTGTTGTAACCATTCACTAAAACACAATGGAGAATCAAAGAGTACAACTCTAAGTGCTTCATGTTCGAGTACTTAATTTATTAGTGATTATGATCAGAGTACTTCATTTATGGGTGGTAAACAATCAAGAAAAGAACACAAAGCTTCTTCTCCTGCTACGAGAGGTGTTTCTTCTGCGAGTACTTCATTCAAGTGTTGCAAACAATGAATAAAACACCACGAAGAAGCATAGATTACCCCTCTAAGTGCTTCTGTTCCGTGTAATAAATTTATGAGTGATTCAGACCACATTACTTCATTTATAGGTGATAACCATTAAAGAAAACATCACAAAGGATCTTATCCAACTAGGAGAAGTGTTTCTTATCATAGTACTTCATTTATGGGTGATAACCTATACAAAAAGCCACAAAACGTAATATCGTACTATGGGATGTGTTTCTGATCAAAGTACTTCATTGATGAGTGTTAACCTTTGATGAAAACTCCACAAAGCATCATATTTTACTACGAGAAGAGTTTTTTCTACGAGTACTTCATTTAAGTGATGTAACCATTCACTAAAACACAATGGAGAATCACAGAGTACCACTGAAAGTGATTCATGTCCGAGTACTTAATTTATTAGTGATTCCGATCAGAGTACTTCATTTATGGGTGGTAAACAATCAAGATAACAACGCAAAGCTTCTTCCCCTGCTACGAGAGGTGTTTCTTCTCCGAGTACTTCATTCAAGTGTTGCAAACAATGAATAAAACACCACGAAGAAGAGTAGATTACCACACTAATTGCTTTTGGTCCGAGTAATTAATTTATGAGTGATTCGGATGACAGTACTTCATTTATTGGTGGTAATCCATAAAGAAAACATCACAAAGCATCTTATCCAACTACGATAAGTGTTTCTTATCTGAGTACTTCATTTATGAGTGTTAACCTTTCAAGAAAACTCCAAATAGCATCATATCTTACTACGAGAATTGTAACCATTCACTAAAACACAATGGAGAATTGTAGAGTACCCCTCTAAGTGCTTCATGTCCGAGTACTTAATTTATTAGTGACTCTGATCAGAGTACTTTATTTATGGGTGGTAAACAATCAAGAAAACAAAACAAAGCTTCTTTTCCTGCCACAAGAGGTGTTTCTTCTCCGAGTACTTCATTTAAGTGTTCCAAACAATGAATTAAACACCACGAAGAAGCATATATTACCACTCCAAGTGCTTCTGATTCGAGTAATTAATTTATGAGTGACTCTGATCACAGTACTTCATTTATAGGTGGTAACCATTATGAAAAACATCACAAAGCATCTTATCCTACTACGAGAAGTATTTCTTATCTAAGTATTTCATTTACGGGTGGTATCCAGTACATAAAATGCCACAGAACGTAATATCCTATTATGAGGTGTTTCTTCGACGAGTACTTCATTCAAGTGTTGCTAACAATGAATAAAACACAACGAAGAAGCACATATTACCCCCTTTAAGTGCTTCTGGTCTTAGTAATTAATTTATGAGTGATTCTGATCACATTACTTCATTTATAGGTGGTAACCATTAAAGAAAAGATCACAAAGAATCTTATCCAACTACGAGAAGTGTTTCATATTATGTACTTCATTTATGGGTGATAACCAATACAAAAAAGCCACAGAACGTAATATCCTATTATGGGAAGTGTTTCTGATCAAAGTACTTCATTTATGAGTGTTAACCTTTGATGAAAACTCCACAAAGCATCATATTTTACTACGAGAAGAGTTTTTTCTACGAGTACTTCATTTAAGTGATGTAACCATTCACTAAAACACAATGGAGAATCACAGAGTACCACTGAAAGTGATTCATGTCCGAGTACTTAATTTATTAGTGATTCCGATCAGAGTACTTCATTTATGGGTGGTAAACAATCAAGAGAACAACACAAAGCTTCTTCCCTTGCTACGAGAGGTGTTTCTTCTCCGAGTACTTAATTCAAGTGTTGCAAACAATGAATAAAACACCACGAAGAAGAGTAGATTACCACACTAATTGCTTTTGGTCCGAGTAATTAATTTATGAGTGATTCGGATGACAGTACTTCATTTATTGGTGGTAATCCATAAAGAAAACATCACAAAGCATCTTATCCAACTACGATAAGTGTTTCTTATCTGAGTACTTCATTTATGAGTGTTAACCTTTCAAGAAAACTCCAAATAGCATCATATCTTACTACGAGAATTGTAACCCATCACTAAAACAAAATGGAGAATCAAAGAGTACCACTCTAAGTTCTTCATGTTCGAGTACTTCATTTATTAGTGATTCTGATCAGAGTACTTCATTTATGGGTGGTAAACAATCAAGAAAAGAACACAAAGCTTCTTCTCCTGCTACGAGAGGTGTTTCTTCTGCGAGTACTTCATTCAAGTGTTGCAAACAATAAATAAAACACCACGAAGAAGCATAGATTACCCCTCTTAGTGCTTCTGGTCCGAGTAATTAATTTATGAGTGATTCTGATCACATTACTTGATTTATAGGAGGTAACCATTAAAGAAAACATCACAAAGCATCTTATCCTACTACGAGAAGTATTTCTTATCTAAGTATTTCATTTATGGGTGGTATCCAGTACATAAAATGCCACAAAACGTCATATCCTAATATGTGAAGTGTTTCTGATCAAAGTACTTCATTTATGAGTGTTAACCTTTGATGAAAACTCCACAAAGCATCATATTTTACTACGAAAAGTTTTTTTTCTGTGAATACTTCATTTAAGTGTTGTAACCATTCACTAAAACACAATGGAGAATCAAAGAGTACAACTCTAAGTGCTTCATGTTCGAGTACTTAATTTATTAGTGATTATGATCAGAGTACTTCATTTATGGGTGGTAAACAATCAAGAAAAGAACACAAAGCTTCTTCTCCTGCTACGAGAGGTGTTTCTTCTGCGAGTACTTCATTCAAGTGTTGCAAACAATGAATAAAACACCACGAAGAAGCATAGATTACCCCTCTAAGTGCTTCTGTTCCGTGTAATAAATTTATGAGTGATTCAGACCACATTACTTCATTTATAGGTGATAACCATTAAAGAAAACATCACAAAGGATCTTATCCAACTAGGAGAAGTGTTTCTTATCATAGTACTTCATTTATGGGTGATAACCTATACAAAAAGCCACAAAACGTAATATCGTACTATGGGATGTGTTTCTGATCAAAGTACTTCATTGATGAGTGTTAACCTTTGATGAAAACTCCACAAAGCATCATATTTTACTACGAGAAGAGTTTTTTCTACGAGTACTTCATTTAAGTGATGTAACCATTCACTAAAACACAATGGAGAATCACAGAGTACCACTGAAAGTGATTCATGTCCGAGTACTTAATTTATTAGTGATTCCGATCAGAGTACTTCATTTATGGGTGGTAAACAATCAAGATAACAACGCAAAGCTTCTTCCCCTGCTACGAGAGGTGTTTCTTCTCCGAGTACTTCATTCAAGTGTTGCAAACAATGAATAAAACACCACGAAGAAGAGTAGATTACCACACTAATTGCTTTTGGTCCGAGTAATTAATTTATGAGTGATTCGGATGACAGTACTTCATTTATTGGTGGTAATCCATAAAGAAAACATCACAAAGCATCTTATCCAACTACGATAAGTGTTTCTTATCTGAGTACTTCATTTATGAGTGTTAACCTTTCAAGAAAACTCCAAATAGCATCATATCTTACTACGAGAATTGTAACCATTCACTAAAACACAATGGAGAATTGTAGAGTACCCCTCTAAGTGCTTCATGTCCGAGTACTTAATTTATTAGTGACTCTGATCAGAGTACTTTATTTATGGGTGGTAAACAATCAAGAAAACAAAACAAAGCTTCTTTTCCTGCCACAAGAGGTGTTTCTTCTCCGAGTACTTCATTTAAGTGTTCCAAACAATGAATTAAACACCACGAAGAAGCATATATTACCACTCCAAGTGCTTCTGATTCGAGTAATTAATTTATGAGTGACTCTGATCACAGTACTTCATTTATAGGTGGTAACCATTATGAAAAACATCACAAAGAATCTTATCCTACTACGAGAAGTATTTCTTATCTAAGTATTTCATTTACGGGTGGTATCCAGTACATAAAATGCCACAGAACGTAATATCCTATTATGAGGTGTTTCTTCGACGAGTACTTCATTCAAGTGTTGCTAACAATGAATAAAACACAACGAAGAAGCACATATTACCCCCTTTAAGTGCTTCTGGTCTTAGTAATTAATTTATGAGTGATTCTGATCACATTACTTCATTTATAGGTGGTAACCATTAAAGAAAAGATCACAAAGAATCTTATCCAACTACGAGAAGTGTTTCATATTATGTACTTCATTTATTGGTGATAACCAATACAAAAAAGCCACAGAACGTAATATCCTATTATGGGAACTGTTTCTGATCAAAGTACTTCATTTATGAGTGTTAACCTTTGATGAAAACTCCACAAAGCATCATATTTTACTACGAGAAGAGTTTTTTCTACGAGTACTTCATTTAAGTGATGTAACCATTCACTAAAACACAATGGAGAATCACAGAGTACCACTGAAAGTGATTCATGTCCGAGTACTTAATTTATTAGTGATTCCGATCAGAGTACTTCATTTATGGGTGGTAAACAATCAAGAGAACAACACAAAGCTTCTTCCCTTGCTACGAGAGGTGTTTCTTCTCCGAGTACTTAATTCAAGTGTTGCAAACAATGAATAAAACACCACGAAGAAGAGTAGATTACCACACTAATTGCTTTTGGTCCGAGTAATTAATTTATGAGTGATTCGGATGACAGTACTTCATTTATTGGTGGTAATCCATAAAGAAAACATCACAAAGCATCTTATCCAACTACGATAAGTGTTTCTTATCTGAGTACTTCATTTATGAGTGTTAACCTTTCAAGAAAACTCCAAATAGCATCATATCTTACTACGAGAATTGTAACCCATCACTAAAACAAAATGGAGAATCAAAGAGTACCACTCTAAGTTCTTCATGTTCGAGTACTTCATTTATTAGTGATTCTGATCAGAGTACTTCATTTATGGGTGGTAAACAATCAAGAAAAGAACACAAAGCTTCTTCTCCTGCTACGAGAGGTGTTTCTTCTGCGAGTACTTCATTCAAGTGTTGCAAACAATAAATAAAACACCACGAAGAAGCATAGATTACCCCTCTTAGTGCTTCTGGTCCGAGTAATTAATTTATGAGTGATTCTGATCACATTACTTGATTTATAGGAGGTAACCATTAAAGAAAACATCACAAAGCATCTTATCCTACTACGAGAAGTATTTCTTATCTAAGTATTTCATTTATGGGTGGTATCCAGTACATAAAATGCCACAAAACGTCATATCCTAATATGTGAAGTGTTTCTGATCAAAGTACTTCATTTATGAGTGTTAACCTTTGATGAAAACTCCACAAAGCATCATATTTTACTACGAAAAGTTTTTTTTCTGTGAATACTTCATTTAAGTGTTGTAACCATTCACTAAAACACAATGGAGAATCAAAGAGTACAACTCTAAGTGCTTCATGTTCGAGTACTTAATTTATTAGTGATTATGATCAGAGTACTTCATTTATGGGTGGTAAACAATCAAGAAAAGAACACAAAGCTTCTTCTCCTGCTACGAGAGGTGTTTCTTCTGCGAGTACTTCATTCAAGTGTTGCAAACAATGAATAAAACACCACGAAGAAGCATAGATTACCCCTCTAAGTGCTTCTGTTCCGTGTAATAAATTTATGAGTGATTCAGACCACATTACTTCATTTATAGGTGATAACCATTAAAGAAAACATCACAAAGGATCTTATCCAACTAGGAGAAGTGTTTCTTATCATAGTACTTCATTTATGGGTGATAACCTATACAAAAAGCCACAAAACGTAATATCGTACTATGGGATGTGTTTCTGATCAAAGTACTTCATTGATGAGTGTTAACCTTTGATGAAAACTCCACAAAGCATCATATTTTACTACGAGAAGAGTTTTTTCTACGAGTACTTCATTTAAGTGATGTAACCATTCACTAAAACACAATGGAGAATCACAGAGTACCACTGAAAGTGATTCATGTCCGAGTACTTAATTTATTAGTGATTCCGATCAGAGTACTTCATTTATGGGTGGTAAACAATCAAGATAACAACGCAAAGCTTCTTCCCCTGCTACGAGAGGTGTTTCTTCTCCGAGTACTTCATTCAAGTGTTGCAAACAATGAATAAAACACCACGAAGAAGAGTAGATTACCACACTAATTGCTTTTGGTCCGAGTAATTAATTTATGAGTGATTCGGATGACAGTACTTCATTTATTGGTGGTAATCCATAAAGAAAACATCACAAAGCATCTTATCCAACTACGATAAGTGTTTCTTATCTGAGTACTTCATTTATGAGTGTTAACCTTTCAAGAAAACTCCAAATAGCATCATATCTTACTACGAGAATTGTAACCATTCACTAAAACACAATGGAGAATTGTAGAGTACCCCTCTAAGTGCTTCATGTCCGAGTACTTAATTTATTAGTGACTCTGATCAGAGTACTTTATTTATGGGTGGTAAACAATCAAGAAAACAAAACAAAGCTTCTTTTCCTGCCACAAGAGGTGTTTCTTCTCCGAGTACTTCATTTAAGTGTTCCAAACAATGAATTAAACACCACGAAGAAGCATATATTACCACTCCAAGTGCTTCTGATTCGAGTAATTAATTTATGAGTGACTCTGATCACAGTACTTCATTTATAGGTGGTAACCATTATGAAAAACATCACAAAGCATCTTATCCTACTACGAGAAGTATTTCTTATCTAAGTATTTCATTTACGGGTGGTATCCAGTACATAAAATGCCACAGAACGTAATATCCTATTATGAGGTGTTTCTTCGACGAGTACTTCATTCAAGTGTTGCTAACAATGAATAAAACACAACGAAGAAGCACATATTACCCCCTTTAAGTGCTTCTGGTCTTAGTAATTAATTTATGAGTGATTCTGATCACATTACTTCATTTATAGGTGGTAACCATTAAAGAAAAGATCACAAAGAATCTTATCCAACTACGAGAAGTGTTTCATATTATGTACTTCATTTATGGGTGATAACCAATACAAAAAAGCCACAGAACGTAATATCCTATTATGGGAAGTGTTTCTGATCAAAGTACTTCATTTATGAGTGTTAACCTTTGATGAAAACTCCACAAAGCATCATATTTTACTACGAGAAGAGTTTTTTCTACGAGTACTTCATTTAAGTGATGTAACCATTCACTAAAACACAATGGAGAATCACAGAGTACCACTGAAAGTGATTCATGTCCGAGTACTTAATTTATTAGTGATTCCGATCAGAGTACTTCATTTATGGGTGGTAAACAATCAAGAGAACAACACAAAGCTTCTTCCCTTGCTACGAGAGGTGTTTCTTCTCCGAGTACTTAATTCAAGTGTTGCAAACAATGAATAAAACACCACGAAGAAGAGTAGATTACCACACTAATTGCTTTTGGTCCGAGTAATTAATTTATGAGTGATTCGGATGACAGTACTTCATTTATTGGTGGTAATCCATAAAGAAAACATCACAAAGCATCTTATCCAACTACGATAAGTGTTTCTTATCTGAGTACTTCATTTATGAGTGTTAACCTTTCAAGAAAACTCCAAATAGCATCATATCTTACTACGAGAATTGTAACCCATCACTAAAACAAAATGGAGAATCAAAGAGTACCACTCTAAGTTCTTCATGTTCGAGTACTTCATTTATTAGTGATTCTGATCAGAGTACTTCATTTATGGGTGGTAAACAATCAAGAAAAGAACACAAAGCTTCTTCTCCTGCTACGAGAGGTGTTTCTTCTGCGAGTACTTCATTCAAGTGTTGCAAACAATAAATAAAACACCACGAAGAAGCATAGATTACCCCTCTTAGTGCTTCTGGTCCGAGTAATTAATTTATGAGTGATTCTGATCACATTACTTGATTTATAGGAGGTAACCATTAAAGAAAACATCACAAAGCATCTTATCCTACTACGAGAAGTATTTCTTATCTAAGTATTTCATTTATGGGTGGTATCCAGTACATAAAATGCCACAAAACGTCATATCCTAATATGTGAAGTGTTTCTGATCAAAGTACTTCATTTATGAGTGTTAACCTTTGATGAAAACTCCACAAAGCATCATATTTTACTACGAAAAGTTTTTTTTCTGTGAATACTTCATTTAAGTGTTGTAACCATTCACTAAAACACAATGGAGAATCAAAGAGTACAACTCTAAGTGCTTCATGTTCGAGTACTTAATTTATTAGTGATTATGATCAGAGTACTTCATTTATGGGTGGTAAACAATCAAGAAAAGAACACAAAGCTTCTTCTCCTGCTACGAGAGGTGTTTCTTCTGCGAGTACTTCATTCAAGTGTTGCAAACAATGAATAAAACACCACGAAGAAGCATAGATTACCCCTCTAAGTGCTTCTGTTCCGTGTAATAAATTTATGAGTGATTCAGACCACATTACTTCATTTATAGGTGATAACCATTAAAGAAAACATCACAAAGGATCTTATCCAACTAGGAGAAGTGTTTCTTATCATAGTACTTCATTTATGGGTGATAACCTATACAAAAAGCCACAAAACGTAATATCGTACTATGGGATGTGTTTCTGATCAAAGTACTTCATTGATGAGTGTTAACCTTTGATGAAAACTCCACAAAGCATCATATTTTACTACGAGAAGAGTTTTTTCTACGAGTACTTCATTTAAGTGATGTAACCATTCACTAAAACACAATGGAGAATCACAGAGTACCACTGAAAGTGATTCATGTCCGAGTACTTAATTTATTAGTGATTCCGATCAGAGTACTTCATTTATGGGTGGTAAACAATCAAGATAACAACGCAAAGCTTCTTCCCCTGCTACGAGAGGTGTTTCTTCTCCGAGTACTTCATTCAAGTGTTGCAAACAATGAATAAAACACCACGAAGAAGAGTAGATTACCACACTAATTGCTTTTGGTCCGAGTAATTAATTTATGAGTGATTCGGATGACAGTACTTCATTTATTGGTGGTAATCCATAAAGAAAACATCACAAAGCATCTTATCCAACTACGATAAGTGTTTCTTATCTGAGTACTTCATTTATGAGTGTTAACCTTTCAAGAAAACTCCAAATAGCATCATATCTTACTACGAGAATTGTAACCATTCACTAAAACACAATGGAGAATTGTAGAGTACCCCTCTAAGTGCTTCATGTCCGAGTACTTAATTTATTAGTGACTCTGATCAGAGTACTTTATTTATGGGTGGTAAACAATCAAGAAAACAAAACAAAGCTTCTTTTCCTGCCACAAGAGGTGTTTCTTCTCCGAGTACTTCATTTAAGTGTTCCAAACAATGAATTAAACACCACGAAGAAGCATATATTACCACTCCAAGTGCTTCTGATTCGAGTAATTAATTTATGAGTGACTCTGATCACAGTACTTCATTTATAGGTGGTAACCATTATGAAAAACATCACAAAGAATCTTATCCTACTACGAGAAGTATTTCTTATCTAAGTATTTCATTTACGGGTGGTATCCAGTACATAAAATGCCACAGAACGTAATATCCTATTATGAGGTGTTTCTTCGACGAGTACTTCATTCAAGTGTTGCTAACAATGAATAAAACACAACGAAGAAGCACATATTACCCCCTTTAAGTGCTTCTGGTCTTAGTAATTAATTTATGAGTGATTCTGATCACATTACTTCATTTATAGGTGGTAACCATTAAAGAAAAGATCACAAAGAATCTTATCCAACTACGAGAAGTGTTTCATATTATGTACTTCATTTATTGGTGATAACCAATACAAAAAAGCCACAGAACGTAATATCCTATTATGGGAACTGTTTCTGATCAAAGTACTTCATTTATGAGTGTTAACCTTTGATGAAAACTCCACAAAGCATCATATTTTACTACGAGAAGAGTTTTTTCTACGAGTACTTCATTTAAGTGATGTAACCATTCACTAAAACACAATGGAGAATCACAGAGTACCACTGAAAGTGATTCATGTCCGAGTACTTAATTTATTAGTGATTCCGATCAGAGTACTTCATTTATGGGTGGTAAACAATCAAGAGAACAACACAAAGCTTCTTCCCTTGCTACGAGAGGTGTTTCTTCTCCGAGTACTTAATTCAAGTGTTGCAAACAATGAATAAAACACCACGAAGAAGAGTAGATTACCACACTAATTGCTTTTGGTCCGAGTAATTAATTTATGAGTGATTCGGATGACAGTACTTCATTTATTGGTGGTAATCCATAAAGAAAACATCACAAAGCATCTTATCCAACTACGATAAGTGTTTCTTATCTGAGTACTTCATTTATGAGTGTTAACCTTTCAAGAAAACTCCAAATAGCATCATATCTTACTACGAGAATTGTAACCCATCACTAAAACAAAATGGAGAATCAAAGAGTACCACTCTAAGTTCTTCATGTTCGAGTACTTCATTTATTAGTGATTCTGATCAGAGTACTTCATTTATGGGTGGTAAACAATCAAGAAAAGAACACAAAGCTTCTTCTCCTGCTACGAGAGGTGTTTCTTCTGCGAGTACTTCATTCAAGTGTTGCAAACAATAAATAAAACACCACGAAGAAGCATAGATTACCCCTCTTAGTGCTTCTGGTCCGAGTAATTAATTTATGAGTGATTCTGATCACATTACTTGATTTATAGGAGGTAACCATTAAAGAAAACATCACAAAGCATCTTATCCTACTACGAGAAGTATTTCTTATCTAAGTATTTCATTTATGGGTGGTATCCAGTACATAAAATGCCACAAAACGTCATATCCTAATATGTGAAGTGTTTCTGATCAAAGTACTTCATTTATGAGTGTTAACCTTTGATGAAAACTCCACAAAGCATCATATTTTACTACGAAAAGTTTTTTTTCTGTGAATACTTCATTTAAGTGTTGTAACCATTCACTAAAACACAATGGAGAATCAAAGAGTACAACTCTAAGTGCTTCATGTTCGAGTACTTAATTTATTAGTGATTATGATCAGAGTACTTCATTTATGGGTGGTAAACAATCAAGAAAAGAACACAAAGCTTCTTCTCCTGCTACGAGAGGTGTTTCTTCTGCGAGTACTTCATTCAAGTGTTGCAAACAATGAATAAAACACCACGAAGAAGCATAGATTACCCCTCTAAGTGCTTCTGTTCCGTGTAATAAATTTATGAGTGATTCAGACCACATTACTTCATTTATAGGTGATAACCATTAAAGAAAACATCACAAAGGATCTTATCCAACTAGGAGAAGTGTTTCTTATCATAGTACTTCATTTATGGGTGATAACCTATACAAAAAGCCACAAAACGTAATATCGTACTATGGGATGTGTTTCTGATCAAAGTAATTCATTGATGAGTGTTAACCTTTGATGAAAACTCCACAAAGCATCATATTTTACTACGAGAAGAGTTTTTTCTACGAGTACTTCATTTAAGTGATGTAACCATTCACTAAAACACAATGGAGAATCACAGAGTACCACTGAAAGTGATTCATGTCCGAGTACTTAATTTATTAGTGATTCCGATCAGAGTACTTCATTTATGGGTGGTAAACAATCAAGATAACAACGCAAAGCTTCTTCCCCTGCTACGAGAGGTGTTTCTTCTCCGAGTACTTCATTCAAGTGTTGCAAACAATGAATAAAACACCACGAAGAAGAGTAGATTACCACACTAATTGCTTTTGGTCCGAGTAATTAATTTATGAGTGATTCGGATGACAGTACTTCATTTATTGGTGGTAATCCATAAAGAAAACATCACAAAGCATCTTATCCAACTACGATAAGTGTTTCTTATCTGAGTACTTCATTTATGAGTGTTAACCTTTCAAGAAAACTCCAAATAGCATCATATCTTACTACGAGAATTGTAACCATTCACTAAAACACAATGGAGAATTGTAGAGTACCCCTCTAAGTGCTTCATGTCCGAGTACTTAATTTATTAGTGACTCTGATCAGAGTACTTTATTTATGGGTGGTAAACAATCAAGAAAACAAAACAAAGCTTCTTTTCCTGCCACAAGAGGTGTTTCTTCTCCGAGTACTTCATTTAAGTGTTCCAAACAATGAATTAAACACCACGAAGAAGCATATATTACCACTCCAAGTGCTTCTGATTCGAGTAATTAATTTATGAGTGACTCTGATCACAGTACTTCATTTATAGGTGGTAACCATTATGAAAAACATCACAAAGCATCTTATCCTACTACGAGAAGTATTTCTTATCTAAGTATTTCATTTACGGGTGGTATCCAGTACATAAAATGCCACAGAACGTAATATCCTATTATGAGGTGTTTCTTCGACGAGTACTTCATTCAAGTGTTGCTAACAATGAATAAAACACAACGAAGAAGCACATATTACCCCCTTTAAGTGCTTCTGGTCTTAGTAATTAATTTATGAGTGATTCTGATCACATTACTTCATTTATAGGTGGTAACCATTAAAGAAAAGATCACAAAGAATCTTATCCAACTACGAGAAGTGTTTCATATTATGTACTTCATTTATGGGTGATAACCAATACAAAAAAGCCACAGAACGTAATATCCTATTATGGGAACTGTTTCTGATCAAAGTACTTCATTTATGAGTGTTAACCTTTGATGAAAACTCCACAAAGCATCATATTTTACTACGAGAAGAGTTTTTTCTACGAGTACTTCATTTAAGTGATGTAACCATTCACTAAAACACAATGGAGAATCACAGAGTACCACTGAAAGTGATTCATGTCCGAGTACTTAATTTATTAGTGATTCCGATCAGAGTACTTCATTTATGGGTGGTAAACAATCAAGAGAACAACACAAAGCTTCTTCCCTTGCTACGAGAGGTGTTTCTTCTCCGAGTACTTAATTCAAGTGTTGCAAACAATGAATAAAACACCACGAAGAAGAGTAGATTACCACACTAATTGCTTTTGGTCCGAGTAATTAATTTATGAGTGATTCGGATGACAGTACTTCATTTATTGGTGGTAATCCATAAAGAAAACATCACAAAGCATCTTATCCAACTACGATAAGTGTTTCTTATCTGAGTACTTCATTTATGAGTGTTAACCTTTCAAGAAAACTCCAAATAGCATCATATCTTACTACGAGAATTGTAACCCATCACTAAAACAAAATGGAGAATCAAAGAGTACCACTCTAAGTTCTTCATGTTCGAGTACTTCATTTATTAGTGATTCTGATCAGAGTACTTCATTTATGGGTGGTAAACAATCAAGAAAAGAACACAAAGCTTCTTCTCCTGCTACGAGAGGTGTTTCTTCTGCGAGTACTTCATTCAAGTGTTGCAAACAATAAATAAAACACCACGAAGAAGCATAGATTACCCCTCTTAGTGCTTCTGGTCCGAGTAATTAATTTATGAGTGATTCTGATCACATTACTTGATTTATAGGAGGTAACCATTAAAGAAAACATCACAAAGCATCTTATCCTACTACGAGAAGTATTTCTTATCTAAGTATTTCATTTATGGGTGGTATCAAGTACATAAAATGCCACAAAACGTCATATCCTAATATGTGAAGTGTTTCTGATCAAAGTACTTCATTTATGAGTGTTAACCTTTGATGAAAACTCCACAAAGCATCATATTTTACTACGAAAAGTTTTTTTTCTGTGAATACTTCATTTAAGTGTTGTAACCATTCACTAAAACACAATGGAGAATCAAAGAGTACAACTCTAAGTGCTTCATGTTCGAGTACTTAATTTATTAGTGATTATGATCAGAGTACTTCATTTATGGGTGGCAAACAATCAAGAAAAGAACACAAAGCTTCTTCTCCTGCTACGAGAGGAGTTTCTTCTCCGAGTACTTCATTCAAGTGTTGCAAACAATGAATAAAACACCACGAAGAAGAGTAGATTACCACACTAATTGCTTTTGGTCCGAGTAATTAATTTATGAGTGATTCAGATGACAGTACTTCATTTATTGGTGGTAATCCATAAAGAAAACATCACAAAGCATCTTATCCAACTACGATAAGTGTTTCTTATCTGAGTACTTCATTTATGAGTGTTAACCTTTCAAGAAAACTCCAAATAGCATCATATCTTACTACGAGAATTGTAACCCATCACTAAAACAAAATGGAGAATCAAAGAGTACCACTCTAAGTTCTTCATGTTCGAGTACTTCATTTATTAGTGATTCTGATCAGAGTACTTCATTTATGGGTGGTAAACAATCAAGAAAAGAACACAAAGCTTCTTCTCCTGCTACGAGAGGTGTTTCTTCTGCGAGTACTTCATTCAAGTGTTGCAAACAATAAATAAAACACCACGAAGAAGCATAGATTACCCCTCTTAGTGCTTCTGGTCCGAGTAATTAATTTATGAGTGATTCTGATCACATTACTTGATTTATAGGAGGTAACCATTAAAGAAAACATCACAAAGCATCTTATCCTACTACGAGAAGTATTTCTTATCTAAGTATTTCATTTATGGGTGGTATCCAGTACATAAAATGCCACAAAACGTCATATCCTAATATGTGAAGTGTTTCTGATCAAAGTACTTCATTTATGAGTGTTAACCTTTGATGAAAACTCCACAAAGCATCATATTTTACTACGAAAAGTTTTTTTTCTGTGAATACTTCATTTAAGTGTTGTAACCATTCACTAAAACACAATGGAGAATCAAAGAGTACAACTCTAAGTGCTTCATGTTCGAGTACTTAATTTATTAGTGATTATGATCAGAGTACTTCATTTATGGGTGGCAAACAATCAAGAAAAGAACACAAAGCTTCTTCTCCTGCTATGAGAGGTGTTTCTTCTGCGAGTACTTCATTCAAGTGTTGCAAACAATGAATAAAACACCACGAAGAAGCATAGATTACCCCTCTAAGTGCTTCTGTTCCGTGTAATAAATTTATGAGTGATTCAGATCACATTACTTCATTTATAGGTGATAACCATTAAAGAAAACATCACAAAGCATCTTATCCAACTACGATAAGTGTTTCTTATCTGAGTACTTCATTTATGAGTGTTAACCTTTCAAGAAAACTCCAAATAGCATCATATCTTACTACGAGAATTGTAACCCATCACTAAAACAAAATGGAGAATCAAAGAGTACCACTCTAAGTTCTTCATGTTCGAGTACTTCATTTATTAGTGATTCTGATCAGAGTACTTCATTTATGGGTGGTAAACAATCAAGAAAAGAACACAAAGCTTCTTCTCCTGCTACGAGAGGTGTTTCTTCTGCGAGTACTTCATTCAAGTGTTGCAAACAATAAATAAAACACCACGAAGAAGCATAGATTACCCCTCTTAGTGCTTCTGGTCCGAGTAATTAATTTATGAGTGATTCTGATCACATTACTTGATTTATAGGAGGTAACCATTAAAGAAAACATCACAAAGCATCTTATCCTACTACGAGAAGTATTTCTTATCTAAGTATTTCATTTATGGGTGGTATCCAGTACATAAAATGCCACAAAACGTCATATCCTAATATGTGAAGTGTTTCTGATCAAAGTACTTCATTTATGAGTGTTAACCTTTGATGAAAACTCCACAAAGCATCATATTTTACTACGAAAAGTTTTTTTTCTGTGAATACTTCATTTAAGTGTTGTAACCATTCACTAAAACACAATGGAGAATCAAAGAGTACAACTCTAAGTGCTTCATGTTCGAGTACTTAATTTATTAGTGATTATGATCAGAGTACTTCATTTATGGGTGGCAAACAATCAAGAAAAGAACACAAAGCTTCTTCTCCTGCTATGAGAGGTGTTTCTTCTGCGAGTACTTCATTCAAGTGTTGCAAACAATGAATAAAACACCACGAAGAAGCATAGATTACCCCTCTAAGTGCTTCTGTTCCGTGTAATAAATTTATGAGTGATTCAGATCACATTACTTCATTTATAGGTGATAACCATTAAAGAAAACATCACAAAGCATCTTATCCAACTACGATAAGTGTTTCTTATCTGAGTACTTCATTTATGAGTGTTAACCTTTCAAGAAAACTCCAAATAGCATCATATCTTACTACGAGAATTGTAACCCATCACTAAAACAAAATGGAGAATCAAAGAGTACCACTCTAAGTTCTTCATGTTCGAGTACTTCATTTATTAGTGATTCTGATCAGAGTACTTCATTTATGGGTGGTAAACAATCAAGAAAAGAACACAAAGCTTCTTCTCCTGCTACGAGAGGTGTTTCTTCTGCGAGTACTTCATTCAAGTGTTGCAAACAATAAATAAAACACCACGAAGAAGCATAGATTACCCCTCTTAGTGCTTCTGGTCCGAGTAATTAATTTATGAGTGATTCTGATCACATTACTTGATTTATAGGAGGTAACCATTAAAGAAAACATCACAAAGCATCTTATCCTACTACGAGAAGTATTTCTTATCTAAGTATTTCATTTATGGGTGGTATCCAGTACATAAAATGCCACAAAACGTCATATCCTAATATGTGAAGTGTTTCTGATCAAAGTACTTCATTTATGAGTGTTAACCTTTGATGAAAACTCCACAAAGCATCATATTTTACTACGAAAAGTTTTTTTTCTGTGAATACTTCATTTAAGTGTTGTAACCATTCACTAAAACACAATGGAGAATCAAAGAGTACAACTCTAAGTGCTTCATGTTCGAGTACTTAATTTATTAGTGATTATGATCAGAGTACTTCATTTATGGGTGGCAAACAATCAAGAAAAGAACACAAAGCTTCTTCTCCTGCTATGAGAGGTGTTTCTTCTGCGAGTACTTCATTCAAGTGTTGCAAACAATGAATAAAACACCACGAAGAAGCATAGATTACCCCTCTAAGTGCTTCTGTTCCGTGTAATAAATTTATGAGTGATTCAGATCACATTACTTCATTTATAGGTGATAACCATTAAAGAAAACATCACAAAGCATCTTATCCAACTACGATAAGTGTTTCTTATCTGAGTACTTCATTTATGAGTGTTAACCTTTCAAGAAAACTCCAAATAGCATCATATCTTACTACGAGAATTGTAACCCATCACTAAAACAAAATGGAGAATCAAAGAGTACCACTCTAAGTTCTTCATGTTCGAGTACTTCATTTATTAGTGATTCTGATCAGAGTACTTCATTTATGGGTGGTAAACAATCAAGAAAAGAACACAAAGCTTCTTCTCCTGCTACGAGAGGTGTTTCTTCTGCGAGTACTTCATTCAAGTGTTGCAAACAATAAATAAAACACCACGAAGAAGCATAGATTACCCCTCTTAGTGCTTCTGGTCCGAGTAATTAATTTATGAGTGATTCTGATCACATTACTTGATTTATAGGAGGTAACCATTAAAGAAAACATCACAAAGCATCTTATCCTACTACGAGAAGTATTTCTTATCTAAGTATTTCATTTATGGGTGGTATCCAGTACATAAAATGCCACAAAACGTCATATCCTAATATGTGAAGTGTTTCTGATCAAAGTACTTCATTTATGAGTGTTAACCTTTGATGAAAACTCCACAAAGCATCATATTTTACTACGAAAAGTTTTTTTTCTGTGAATACTTCATTTAAGTGTTGTAACCATTCACTAAAACACAATGGAGAATCAAAGAGTACAACTCTAAGTGCTTCATGTTCGAGTACTTAATTTATTAGTGATTATGATCAGAGTACTTCATTTATGGGTGGCAAACAATCAAGAAAAGAACACAAAGCTTCTTCTCCTGCTATGAGAGGTGTTTCTTCTGCGAGTACTTCATTCAAGTGTTGCAAACAATGAATAAAACACCACGAAGAAGCATAGATTACCCCTCTAAGTGCTTCTGTTCCGTGTAATAAATTTATGAGTGATTCAGATCACATTACTTCATTTATAGGTGATAACCATTAAAGAAAACATCACAAAGCATCTTATCCAACTACGATAAGTGTTTCTTATCTGAGTACTTCATTTATGAGTGTTAACCTTTCAAGAAAACTCCAAATAGCATCATATCTTACTACGAGAATTGTAACCCATCACTAAAACAAAATGGAGAATCAAAGAGTACTACTCTAAGTTCTTCATGTTCGAGTACTTCATTTATTAGTGATTCTGATCAGAGTACTTCATTTATGGGTGGTAAACAATCAAGAAAAGAACACAAAGCTTCTTCTCCTGCTACGAGAGGTGTTTCTTCTGCGAGTACTTCATTCAAGTGTTGCAAACAATAAATAAAACACCACGAAGAAGCATAGATTACCCCTCTTAGTGCTTCTGGTCCAAGTAATTAATTTATGAGTGATTCTGATCACATTACTTGATTTATAGGAGGTAACCATTAAAGAAAACATCACAAAGCATCTTATCCTACTACGAGAAGTATTTCTTATCTAAGTATTTCATTTATGGGTGGTATCCAGTACATAAAATGCCACAAAACGTCATATCCTAATATGTGAAGTGTTTCTGATCAAAGTACTTCATTTATGAGTGTTAACCTTTGATGAAAACTCCACAAAGCATCATATTTTACTACGAAAAGTTTTTTTTCTGTGAATACTTCATTTAAGTGTTGTAACCATTCACTAAAACACAATGGAGAATCAAAGAGTACAACTCTAAGTGCTTCATGTTCGAGTACTTAATTTATTAGTGATTATGATCAGAGTACTTCATTTATGGGTGGCAAACAATCAAGAAAAGAACACAAAGCTTCTTCTCCTGCTATGAGAGGTGTTTCTTCTGCGAGTACTTCATTCAAGTGTTGCAAACAATGAATAAAACACCACGAAGAAGCATAGATTACCCCTCTAAGTGCTTCTGTTCCGTGTAATAAATTTATGAGTGATTCAGATCACATTACTTCATTTATAGGTGATAACCATTAAAGAAAACATCACAAAGCATCTTATCCAACTACGATAAGTGTTTCTTATCTGAGTACTTCATTTATGAGTGTTAACCTTTCAAGAAAACTCCAAATAGCATCATATCTTACTACGAGAATTGTAACCCATCACTAAAACAAAATGGAGAATCAAAGAGTACTACTCTAAGTTCTTCATGTTCGAGTACTTCATTTATTAGTGATTCTGATCAGAGTACTTCATTTATGGGTGGTAAACAATCAAGAAAAGAACACAAAGCTTCTTCTCCTGCTACGAGAGGTGTTTCTTCTGCGAGTACTTCATTCAAGTGTTGCAAACAATAAATAAAACACCACGAAGAAGCATAGATTACCCCTCTTAGTGCTTCTGGTCCAAGTAATTAATTTATGAGTGATTCTGATCACATTACTTGATTTATAGGAGGTAACCATTAAAGAAAACATCACAAAGCATCTTATCCTACTACGAGAAGTATTTCTTATCTAAGTATTTCATTTATGGGTGGTATCCAGTACATAAAATGCCACAAAACGTCATATCCTAATATGTGAAGTGTTTCTGATCAAAGTACTTCATTTATGAGTGTTAACCTTTGATGAAAACTCCACAAAGCATCATATTTTACTACGAAAAGTTTTTTTTCTGTGAATACTTCATTTAAGTGTTGTAACCATTCACTAAAACACAATGGAGAATCAAAGAGTACAACTCTAAGTGCTTCATGTTCGAGTACTTAATTTATTAGTGATTATGATCAGAGTACTTCATTTATGGGTGGTAAACAATCAAGAAAAGAACACAAAGCTTCTTCTCCTGCTACGAGAGGTGTTTCTTCTGCGAGTACTTCATTCAAGTGTTGCAAACAATGAATAAAACACCACGAAGAAGCATAGATTACCCCTCTAAGTGCTTCGGTTCCGTGTAATAAATTTATGAGTGATTCAGACCACATTACTTCATTTATAGGTGATAACCATTAAAGAAAACATCACAAAGGATCTTATCCAACTAGGAGAAGTGTTTCTTATCATAGTACTTCATTTATGGGTGATAACCTATACAAAAAAGCCACAAAACGTAATATCGTACTATGGGATGTGTTTCTGATCAAAGTACTTCATTTATGAGTGTTAACCTTTGATGAAAACTCCACAAAGCATCATATTTTACTACGAGAAGAGTTTTTTCTACGAGTACTTCATTTAAGTGATGTAACCATTCACTAAAACACAATGGAGAATCACAGAGTACCACTGAAAGTGATTCATGTCCGAGTACTTAATTTATTAGTGATTCCGATCAGAGTACTTCATTTATGGGTGGTAAACAATCAAGATAACAACGCAAAGCTTCTTCCCCTGCTACGAGAGGTGTTTCTTCTCCGAGTACTTCATTCAAGTGTTGCAAACAATGAATAAAACACCACGAAGAAGAGTAGATTACCACACTAATTGCTTTTGGTCCGAGTAATTAATTTATGAGTGATTCAGATGACAGTACTTCATTTATTGGTGGTAATCCATAAAGAAAACATCACAAAGCATCTTATCCAACTACGATAAGTGTTTCTTATCTGAGTACTTTATTTATGAGTGTTAACCTTTCAAGAAAACTCCAAATAGCATCATATCTTACTACGAGAATTGTAACCCATCACTAAAACAAAATGGAGAATCAAAGAGTACCACTCTAAGTTCTTTATGTTCGAGTACTTCATTTATTAGTGATTCTGATCAGAGTACTTCATTTATGGGTGGTAAACAATCAAGAAAAGAACACAAAGCTTCTTCTCCTGCTACGAGAGGTGTTTCTTCTGCGAGTACTTCATTCAAGTGTTGCAAACAATAAATAAAACACCACGAAGAAGCATAGATTACCCCTCTTAGTGCTTCTGGTCCGAGTAATTAATTTATGAGTGATTCTGATCACATTACTTGATTTATAGGAGGTAACCATTAAAGAAAACATCACAAAGCATCTTATCCTACTACGAGAAGTATTTCTTATCTAAGTATTTCATTTATGGGTGGTATCCAGTACATAAAATGCCACAAAACGTCATATCCTAATATGTGAAGTGTTTCTGATCAAAGTACTTCATTTATGAGTGTTAACCTTTGATGAAAACTCCACAAAGCATCATATTTTACTACGAAAAGTTTTTTTTCTGTGAATACTTCATTTAAGTGTTGTAACCATTCACTAAAACACAATGGAGAATCAAAGAGTACAACTCTAAGTGCTTCATGTTCGAGTACTTAATTTATTAGTGATTATGATCAGAGTACTTCATTTATGGGTGGCAAACAATCAAGAAAAGAACACAAAGCTTCTTCTCCTGCTATGAGAGGTGTTTCTTCTGCGAGTACTTCATTCAAGTGTTGCAAACAATGAATAAAACACCACGAAGAAGCATAGATTACCCCTCTAAGTGCTTCTGTTCCGTGTAATAAATTTATGAGTGATTCAGATCACATTACTTCATTTATAGGTGATAACCATTAAAGAAAACATCACAAAGCATCTTATCCAACTACGATAAGTGTTTCTTATCTGAGTACTTCATTTATGAGTGTTAACCTTTCAAGA
Source organism: Eleocharis quinqueflora (assembly GCA_964058865.1). Classification (NCBI taxonomy): domain Eukaryota; kingdom Viridiplantae; phylum Streptophyta; class Magnoliopsida; order Poales; family Cyperaceae; genus Eleocharis; species Eleocharis quinqueflora. The sequence continues at coordinate 25,081 of CAXKVX010001282.1, forward strand.
AAACTCCAAATAGCATCATATCTTACTACGAGAATTGTAACCCATCACTAAAACAAAATGGAGAATCAAAGAGTACCACTCTAAGTTCTTCATGTTCGAGTACTTCATTTATTAGTGATTCTGATCAGAGTACTTCATTTATGGGTGGTAAACAATCAAGAAAAGAACACAAAGCTTCTTCTCCTGCTACGAGAGGTGTTTCTTCTGCGAGTACTTCATTCAAGTGTTGCAAACAATAAATAAAACACCACGAAGAAGCATAGATTACCCCTCTTAGTGCTTCTGGTCCGAGTAATTAATTTATGAGTGATTCTGATCACATTACTTGATTTATAGGAGGTAACCATTAAAGAAAACATCACAAATCATCTTATCCTACTACGAGAAGTATTTCTTATCTAAGTATTTCATTTATGGGTGGTATCCAGTACATAAAATGCCACCAAACGTCATATCCTAATATGTGAAGTGTTTCTGATCAAAGTACTTCATTTATGAGTGTTTACCTTTGATGAAAACTCCACAAAGCATCATATTTTACTACGAAAAGTTTTTTTTCTGTGAATACTTCATTTAAGTGTTGTAACCATTCACTAAAACACAATGGAGAATCAAAGAGTACAACTCTAAGTGCTTCATGTTCGAGTACTTAATTTATTAGTGATTATGATCAGAGTACTTCATTTATGGGTGGTAAACAATCAAGAAAAGAACACAAAGCTTCTTCTCCTGCTACGAGAGGTGTTTCTTCTGCGAGTACTTCATTCAAGTGTTGCAAACAATGAATAAAACACCACGAAGAAGCATAGATTACCCCTCTAAGTGCTTCTGTTCCGTGTAATAAATTTATGAGTGATTCAGATCACATTACTTCATTTATAGGTGATAACCATTAAAGAAAACATCACAAAGGATCTTATCCAACTAGGAGAAGTGTTTCTTATCATAGTACTTCATTTATGGGTGATAACCTATACAAAAATACCACAAAACGTAATATCGTACTATGGGATGTGTTTCTGATCAAAGTACTTCATTTATGAGTGTTAACCTTTGATGAAAACTCCACAAAGCATCATATTTTACTACGAGAAGAGTTTTTACTACGAGTACTTCATTTAAGTGATGTAACCATTCACTAAAACACAATGGAGAATCACAGAGTACCACTGAAAGTGATTCATGTCCGAGTACTTAATTTATTAGTGATTCCGATCAGAGTACTTCATTTATGGGTGGTAAACAATCAAGATAACAACGCAAAGCTTCTTGCCCTGCTACGAGAGGTGTTTCTTCTCCGAGTACTTCATTCAAGTGTTGCAAACAATGAATAAAACACCACGAAGAAGAGTAGATTACCACACTAATTGCTTTTGGTCCGAGTAATTAATTTATGAGTTATTCGGATGACAGTACTTCATTTATTGGTGGTAATCCATAAAGAAAACATCACAAAGCATCTTATCCAACTACGATAAGTGTTTCTTATCTGAGTACTTCATTTATGAGTGTTAACCTTTCAAGAAAACTCCAAATAGCATCATATCTTACTACGAGAATTGTAACCCATCACTAAAACAAAATGGAGACTCAAAGAGTACCACTCTAAGTTCTTCATGTTCGAGTACTTCATTTATTAGTGATTCTGATCAGAGTACTTCATTTATGGGTGGTAAACAATCAAGAAAAGAACACAAAGCTTCTTCTCCTGCTATGAGAGGTGTTTCTTCTGCGAGTACTTCATTCAAGTGTTGCAAACAATGAATAAAACACCACGAAGAAGCATAGATTACCCCTCTAAGTGCTTCTGTTCCGTGTAATAAATTTATGAGTGATTCAGATCACATTACTTCATTTATAGGTGATAACCATTAAAGAAAACATCACAAAGGATCTTATCCAACTAGGAGAAGTGTTTCTTATCATAGTACTTCATTTATGGGGATAACCTATACAAAAATACCACAAAACGTAATATCGTACTATGGGATGTGTTTCTGATCAAAGTACTTCATTTATGAGTGTTAACCTTTGATGAAAACTCCACAAAGCATCATATTTTACTACGAGAAGAGTTTTTACTACGAGTACTTCATTTAAGTGATGTAACCATTCACTAAAACACAATGGAGAATCACAGAGTACCACTGAAAGTGATTCATGTCCGAGTACTTAATTTATTAGTGATTCCGATCAGAGTACTTCATTTATGGGTGGTAAACAATCAAGATAACAACGCAAAGCTTCTTGCCCTGCTACGAGAGGTGTTTCTTCTCCGAGTACTTCATTCAAGTGTTGCAAACAATGAATAAAACACCACGAAGAAGAGTAGATTACCACACTAATTGCTTTTGGTCCGAGTAATTAATTTATGAGTTATTCGGATGACAGTACTTCATTTATTGGTGGTAATCCATAAAGAAAACATCACAAAGCATCTTATCCAACTACGATAAGTGTTTCTTATCTGAGTACTTCATTTATGAGTGTTAACCTTTCAAGAAAACTCCAAATAGCATCATATCTTACTACGAGAATTGTAACCCATCACTAAAACAAAATGGAGAATCAAAGAGTACCACTCTAAGTTCTTCATGTTCGAGTACTTCATTTATTAGTGATTCTGATCAGAGTACTTCATTTATGGGTGGTAAACAATCAAGAAAAGAACACAAAGCTTCTTCTCCTGCTACGAGAGGTGTTTCTTCTGCGAGTACTTCATTCAAGTGTTGCAAACAATAAATAAAACACCACGAAGAAGCATAGATTACCCCTCTTAGTGCTTCTGGTCCGAGTAATTAATTTATGAGTAATTCTGATCACATTACTTGATTTATAGGAGGTAACCATTAAAGAAAACATCACAAAGCATCTTATCCTACTACGAGAAGTATTTCTTATCTAAGTATTTCATTTATGGGTGGTATCCAGTACATAAAATGCCACAAAACGTCATATCCTAATATGTGAAGTGTTTCTGATCAAAGTACTTCATTTATGAGTGTTAACCTTTGATGAAAACTCCACAAAGCATCATATTTTACTACGAAAAGTTTTTTTTCTGTGAATACTTCATTTAAGTGTTGTAACCATTCACTAAAACACAATGGAGAATCAAAGAGTACAACTCTAAGTGCTTCATGTTCGAGTACTTAATTTATTAGTGATTATGATCAGAGTACTTCATTTATGGGTGGTAAACAATCAAGAAAAGAACACAAAGCTTCTTCTCCTGCTACGAGAGGTGTTTCTTCTGCGAGTACTTCATTCAAGTGTTGCAAACAATGAATAAAACACCACGAAGAAGCATAGATTACCCCTCTAAGTGCTTCTGTTCCGTGTAATAAATTTATGAGTGATTCAGATCACATTACTTCATTTATAGGTGATAACCATTAAAGAAAACATCACAAAGGATCTTATCCAACTAGGAGAAGTGTTTCTTATCATAGTACTTCATTTATGGGTGATAACCTATACAAAAAAACCACAAAACGTAATATCGTACTATGGGATGTGTTTCTGATCAAAGTACTTCATTTATGAGTGTTAACCTTTGATGAAAACTCCACAAAGCATCATATTTTACTACGAGAAGAGTTTTTTCTACGAGTACTTCATTTAAGTGATGTAACCATTCACTAAAACACAATGGAGAATCACAGAGTACCACTGAAAGTGATTCATGTCCGAGTACTTAATTTATTAGTGATTCCGATCAGAGTACTTCATTTATGGGTGGTAAACAATCAAGATAACAACGCAAAGCTTCTTGCCCTGCTACGAGAGGTGTTTCTTCTCCGAGTACTTCATTCAAGTGTTGCAAACAATGAATAAAACACCACGAAGAAGAGTAGATTACCACACTAATTGCTTTTGGTCCGAGTAATTAATTTATGAGTTATTCGGATGACAGTACTTCATTTATTGGTGGTAATCCATAAAGAAAACATCACAAAGCATCTTATCCAACTACGATAAGTGTTTCTTATCTGAGTACTTCATTTATGAGTGTTAACCTTTCAAGAAAACTCCAAATAGCATCATATCTTACTACGAGAATTGTAACCCATCACTAAAACAAAATGGAGAATCAAAGAGTACCACTCTAAGTTCTTCATGTTCGAGTACTTCATTTATTAGTGATTCTGATCAGAGTACTTCATTTATGGGTGGTAAACAATCAAGAAAAGAACACAAAGCTTCTTCTCCTGCTATGAGAGGTGTTTCTTCTGCGAGTACTTCATTCAAGTGTTGCAAACAATGAATAAAACACCACGAAGAAACATAGATTACCCCTCTAAGTGCTTCTGTTCCGTGTAATAAATTTATGAGTGATTCAGATCACATTACTTCATTTATAGGTGATAACCATTAAAGAAAACATCACAAAGGATCTTATCCAACTAGGAGAAGTGTTTCTTATCATAGTACTTCATTTATGGGTGATAACCTATACAAAAATACCACAAAACGTAATATCGTACTATGGGATGTGTTTCTGATCAAAGTACTTCATTTATGAGTGTTAACCTTTGATGAAAACTCCACAAAGCATCATATTTTACTACGAGAAGAGTTTTTACTACGAGTACTTCATTTAAGTGATGTAACCATTCACTAAAACACAATGGAGAATCACAGAGTACCACTGAAAGTGATTCATGTCCGAGTACTTAATTTATTAGTGATTCCGATCAGAGTACTTCATTTATGGGTGGTAAACAATCAAGATAACAACGCAAAGCTTCTTGCCCTGCTACGAGAGGTGTTTCTTCTCCGAGTACTTCATTCAAGTGTTGCAAACAATGAATAAAACACCACGAAGAAGAGTAGATTACCACACTAATTGCTTTTGGTCCGAGTAATTAATTTATGAGTTATTCGGATGACAGTACTTCATTTATTGGTGGTAATCCATAAAGAAAACATCACAAAGCATCTTATCCAACTACGATAAGTGTTTCTTATCTGAGTACTTCATTTATGAGTGTTAACCTTTCAAGAAAACTCCAAATAGCATCATATCTTACTACGAGAATTGTAACCCATCACTAAAACAAAATGGAGAATCAAAGAGTACCACTCTAAGTTCTTCATGTTCGAGTACTTCATTTATTAGTGATTCTGATCAGAGTACTTCATTTATGGGTGGTAAACAATCAAGAAAAGAACACAAAGCTTCTTCTCCTGCTACGAGAGGTGTTTCTTCTGCGAGTACTTCATTCAAGTGTTGCAAACAATAAATAAAACACCACGAAGAAGCATAGATTACCCCTCTTAGTGCTTCTGGTCCGAGTAATTAATTTATGAGTAATTCTGATCACATTACTTGATTTATAGGAGGTAACCATTAAAGAAAACATCACAAAGCATCTTATCCTACTACGAGAAGTATTTCTTATCTAAGTATTTCATTTATGGGTGGTATCCAGTACATAAAATGCCACAAAACGTCATATCCTAATATGTGAAGTGTTTCTGATCAAAGTACTTCATTTATGAGTGTTAACCTTTGATGAAAACTCCACAAAGCATCATATTTTACTACGAAAAGTTTTTTTTCTGTGAATACTTCATTTAAGTGTTGTAACCATTCACTAAAACACAATGGAGAATCAAAGAGTACAACTCTAAGTGCTTCATGTTCGAGTACTTAATTTATTAGTGATTCTGATCAGAGTACTTCATTTATGGGTGGTAAACAATCAAGAAAAGAACACAAAGCTTCTTCTCCTGCTACGAGAGGTGTTTCTTCTGCGAGTACTTCATTCAAGTGTTGCAAACAATAAATAAAACACCACGAAGAAGCATAGATTACCCCTCTTAGTGCTTCTGGTCCGAGTAATTAATTTATGAGTGATTCTGATCACATTACTTGATTTATAGGAGGTAACCATTAAAGAAAACATCACAAAGCATCTTATCCTACTACGAGAAGTATTTCTTATCTAATTATTTCATTTATGGGTGGTATCCAGTACATAAAATGCCACAAAATGTCATATCCTAATATGTGAAGTGTTTCTGATCAAAGTACTTCATTTATGAGTGTTAACCTTTGATGAAAACTCCACAAAGCATCATATTTTACTACGAAAAGTTTTTTTTCTGTGAATACTTCATTTAAGTGTTGTAACCATTCACTAAAACACAATGGAGAATCACAGAGTACCACTGAAAGTGATTCATGTCCGAGTACTTAATTTATTAGTGATTCCGATCAGAGTACTTCATTTATGGGTGGTAAACAATCAAGATAACAACGCAAAGCTTCTTCCCCTGCTACGAGAGGTGTTTCTTCTCCGAGTACTTCATTCAAGTGTTGCAAACAATGAATAAAACACCACGAAGAAGAGTAGATTACCAAACTAAGTGCTTTTGGTCTGAATAATTAATTTATGAGTGATTCGGATAACAGTATTTCATTTATTCCTGGTAATCCATAAAGAAAACATCACAAAGCATCTTATCCTACTATGATAAGTGTTTCTTATCTGAGTACTTCAGTTATTGGTGGTAATCATTACAGAAAATGCCACAAAACGTCATATCCTACTATGGGATGTCTTTCTGATCAAAATACTTCATTTATGAGTGTTAACCTTTGATGAAAACTACACAAAGCATCAAATTTTTCCACGAGAAGAGTTTTTTCTGCGAACACTTCATTTAAGTGTTGTAACCATTCACTAAAACACAATGGAGAATCACAGAGTACCACTGAAAGTGATTCATGTCCGAGTACTTAATTTATTAGTGATTCCGATCAGAGTACTTCATTTATGGGTGGTAAACAATCAAGATAACAACGCAAAGCTTCTTCCCCTGCTACGAGAGGTGTTTCTTCTCCGAGTACTTCATTCAAGTGTTGCAAACAATGAATAAAACACCACGAAGAAGAGTAGATTACCACACTAATTGCTTTTGGTCCGAATAATTAATTTATGAGTGATTCGGATGACAGTACTTCATTTATTGGTGGTAATCCATAAAGAAAACATCACAAAGCATCTTATCCAACTACGATAAGTGTTTCTTATCTGAGTACTTCATTTATGAGTGTTAACCTTTCAAGAAAACTCCAAATAGCATCATATCTTACTACGAGAATTGTAACCATTCACTAAAACACAATGGAGAATTGTAGAGTACCCCTCTAAGTGCTTCATGTCCGAGTACTTAATTTATTAGTGACTCTGATCAGAGTACTTTATTTATGGGTGGTAAACAATCAAGAAAACAAAACAAAGCTTCTTTTCCTGCCACAAGAGGTGTTTCTTCTCCGAGTACTTCATTTAAGTGTTCCAAACAATGAATTAAACACCACGAAGAAGCATATATTACCACTCCAAGTGCTTCTGATTCGAGTAATTAATTTATGAGTGACTCTGATCACAGTACTTCATTTATAGGTTGTAACCATTATGAAAAACATCACAAAGCATCTTATCTTACTACGAGAAGTATTTCTTATCTAAGTATTTCATTTACGGGTGGTATCCAGTACATAAAATGCCATAGAACGTCATATTCTACTATGAGAAGTGTTTCTAATGAAAGTACTTCATTTATGAGTGTTAACATTTGATGAAAACTCCACAAAGCATCAAATTTTACTACGAGAAGTGTTTTTTCTACGAGTACTTCATTTAAGTGATGTAACCATTCACTAAAACACAATGGAGAATCACAGAGTACCACTGAAAGTGATTCATGTCCGAGTACTTAATTTATTAGTGATTCCGATCAGAGTACTTCATTTATGGGTGGTAAACAATCAAGATAACAATACAAAGCTTCTTCCCCTGCTACGAGAGGTGTTTCTTCTCCGAGTACTTCATTCAAGTGTTGCAAACAATGAATAAAACACCACGAAGAAGAGTAGATTACCACACTAAGTGCTTTTGGTCTGAATAATTAATTTATGAGTGATTCGGATAACAGTATTTCATTTATTTGGTGGTAATCCATAAAGAAAACATCACAAAGCATCTTATCCTACTATGATAAGTGTTTCTTATCTGAGTACTTCAGTTATTGGTGGTAATCATTACAGAAAATGCCACAAAACGTCATATCCTACTATGGGATGTGTTTCTGATCAAAGTACTTCATTTATGAGTGTTAACCTTTGATGAAAACTACACAAAGCATTAAATTTTTCCACGAGAAGAGTTTTTTCTGCGAACACTTCATTTAAGTGTTGTAACCATTCACTAAAACACAATGGAGAATCACAGAGTACCACTGAAAGTGATTCATGTCCGAGTACTTAATTTATTAGTGATTCCGATCAGAGTACTTCATTTATGGGTGGTAAACAATCAAGATAACAACGCAAAGCTTCTACTCCTGCTACGAGAGGTGTTTCTTCTGCGAGTACTTCATTCAAGTGTTGCAAACAATAAATAAAACACCACGAAGAAGCATAGATTACCCCTCTTAGTGCTTCTGGTCCGAGTAATTAATTTATGAGTGATTCTGATCACATTACTTGATTTATAGGAGGTAACCATTAAAGAAAACATCACAAAGCATCTTATCCTACTACGAGAAGTATTTCTTATCTAAGTATTTCATTTATGGGTGGTATCCAGTACATAAAATGCCACAAAACGTCATATCCTAATATGTGAAGTGTTTCTGATCAAAGTACTTCATTTATGAGTGTTAACCTTTGATGAAAACTCCACAAAGCATCATATTTTACTACGAAAAGTTTTTTTCTGTGAATACTTCATTTAAGTGTTGTAACCATTCACTAAAACACAATGGAGAATCAAAGAGTACAACTCTAAGTGCTTCATGTTTGAGTACTTAATTTATTAGTGATTATGATCAGAGTACTTCATTTATGGGTGGCAAACAATCAAGAAAAGAACACAAAGCTTCTTCTCCTGCTACGAGAGGTGTTTCTTCTGCGAGTACTTCATTCAAGTGTTGCAAACAATGAATAAAACACCACGAAGAAGCATAGATTACCCCTCTAAGTGCTTCTGTTCCGTGTAATAAATTTATGAGTGATTCAGATCACATTACTTCATTTATAGGTGATAACCATTAAAGAAAACATCACAAAGGATCTTATCCAACTAGGAGAAGTGTTTCTTATCATAGTACTTCATTTATGGGTGATAACCTATACAAAAAAGCCACAAAACGTAATATCGTACTATGGGATGTGTTTCTGATCAAAGTACTTCATTTATGAGTGTTAACCTTTGATGAAAACTCCACAAAGCATCATATTTTACTACGAGAAGAGTTTTTTCTACGAGTACTTAATTTAAGTGATGTAACCATTCACTAAAACACAATGGAGAATCACAGAGTACCACTGAAAGTGATTCATGTCCGAGTACTTAATTTATTAGTGATTCCGATCAGAGTACATCATTTATGGGTCGTAAACAATCAAGATAACAACGCAAAGCTTCTTCTCCTGCTACGAGAGGTGTTTCTTCTCCGAGTACTTCATTCAAGTGTTGCAAACAATGAATAAAACACCACGAAGAAGTGTAGATTACCACACTAATTGCTTTTGGTCCGAGTAATTAATTTATGAGTGATTCGGATGACAGTACTTCATTTATTGGTGGTAATCCATAAAGAAAACATCACAAAGCATCTTATCCAACTACGATAAGTGTTTCTTATCTGAGTACTTCATTTATGAGTGTTAACCTTTCAAGGAAACTCCAAATAGCATCATATCTTACTACGAGAATTGTAACCCATCACTAAAACAAAATGGAGAATCAAAGAGTACCACTTTAAGTTCTTCATGTTCGAGTACTTCATTTATTAGTGATTCTGATCAGAGTACTTCATTTATGGGTGGTAAACAATCAAGAAAAGAACACAAAGCTTCTTCTCCTGCTACGAGAGGTGTTTCTTCTGCGAGTACTTCATTCAAGTGTTGCAAACAATAAATAAAACACCACGAAGAAGCATAGATTACCCCTCTTAGTGCTTCTGGTCCGAGTAATTAATTTATGAGTGATTCTGATCACATTACTTGATTTATAGGAGGTAACCATTAAAGAAAACATCACAAAGCATCTTATCCTACTACGAGAAGTATTTCTTATCAAAGTATTTCATTTATGGGTGGTATCCAGTACATAAAATGCCACAAAATGTCATATCCTAATATGTGAAGTGTTTCTGATCAAAGTACTTCATTTATGAGTGTTAACCTTTGATGAAAACTCCACAAAGCATCATATTTTACTACGAAAAGTTTTTTTTCTGTGAATACTTCATTTAAGTGTTGTAACCATTCACTAAAACACAATGGAGAATCACAGAGTACCACTGAAAGTGATTCATGTCCGAGTACTTAATTTATTAGTGATTCCGATCAGAGTACTTCATTTATGGGTGGTAAACAATCAAGATAACAACGCAAAGCTTCTTCCCCTGCTACGAGAGGTGTTTCTTCTCCGAGTACTTCATTCAAGTGTTGCAAACAATGAATAAAACACCACGAAGAAGAGTAGATTACCACACTAATTGCTTTTGGTCCGAGTAATTAATTTATGAGTTATTCGGATGACAGTACTTCATTTATTGGTGGTAATCCATAAAGAAAACATCACAAAGCATCTTATCCAACTACGATAAGTGTTTCTTATCTGAGTACTTCATTTATGAGTGTTAACCTTTCAAGAAAACTCCAAATAGCATCATATCTTACTACGAGAATTGTAACCCATCACTAAAACAAAATGGAGAATCAAAGAGTACCACTCTAAGTTCTTCATGTTCGAGTACTTCATTTATTAGTGATTCTGATCAGAGTACTTCATTTATGGGTGGTAAACAATCAAGAAAAGAACACAAAGCTTCTTCTCCTGCTACGAGAGGTGTTTCTTCTGCGAGTACTTCATTCAAGTGTTGCAAACAATAAATAAAACACCACGAAGAAGCATAGATTACCCCTCTTAGTGCTTCTGGTCCGAGTAATTAATTTATGAGTAATTCTGATCACATTACTTGATTTATAGGAGGTAACCATTAAAGAAAACATCACAAAGCATCTTATCCTACTACGAGAAGTATTTCTTATCTAAGTATTTCATTTATGGGTGGTATCCAGTACATAAAATGCCACAAAACGTCATATCCTAATATGTGAAGTGTTTCTGATCAAAGTACTTCATTTATGAGTGTTAACCTTTGATGAAAACTCCACAAAGCATCATATTTTACTACGAAAAGTTTTTTTTCTGTGAATACTTCATTTAAGTGTTGTAACCATTCACTAAAACACAATGGAGAATCAAAGAGTACAACTCTAAGTGCTTCATGTTCGAGTACTTAATTTATTAGTGATTATGATCAGAGTACTTCATTTATGGGTGGTAAACAATCAAGAAAAGAACACAAAGCTTCTTCTCCTGCTACGAGAGGTGTTTCTTCTGCGAGTACTTCATTCAAGTGTTGCAAACAATGAATAAAACACCACGAAGAAGCATAGATTACCCCTCTAAGTGCTTCTGTTCCGTGTAATAAATTTATGAGTGATTCAGATCACATTACTTCATTTATAGGTGATAACCATTAAAGAAAACATCACAAAGGATCTTATCCAACTAGGAGAAGTGTTTCTTATCATAGTACTTCATTTATGGGTGATAACCTATACAAAAAAGCCACAAAACGTAATATCGTACTATGGGATGTGTTTCTGATCAAAGTACTTCATTTATGAGTGTTAACCTTTGATGAAAACTCCACAAAGCATCATATTTTACTACGAGAAGAGTTTTTTCTACGAGTACTTAATTTAAGTGATGTAACCATTCACTAAAACACAATGGAGAATCACAGAGTACAACTGAAAGTGATTCATGTCCGAGTACTTAATTTATTAGTGATTCCGATCAGAGTACATCATTTATGGGTGGTAAACAATCAAGATAACAACGCAAAGCTTCTTCTCCTGCTACGAGAGGTGTTTCTTCTCCGAGTACTTCATTCAAGTGTTGCAAACAATGAATAAAACACCACGAAGAAGAGTAGATTACCACACTAATTGCTTTTGGTCCGAGTAATTAATTTATGAGTGATTCGGATGACAGTACTTCATTTATTGGTGGTAATCCATAAAGAAAACATCACGAAGCATCTTATCCAACTACGATAAGTGTTTCTTATCTGAGTACTTCATTTATGAGTGTTAACCTTTCAAGAAAACTCCAAATAGCATCATATCTTACTACGAGAATTGTAACCCATCACTAAAACAAAATGGAGAATCAAAGAGTACCACTTTAAGTTCTTCATGTTCGAGTACTTCATTTATTAGTGATTCTGATCAGAGTACTTCATTTATGGGTGGTAAACAATCAAGAAAAGAACACAAAGCTTCTTCTCCTGCTACGAGAGGTGTTTCTTCTGCGAGTACTTCATTCAAGTGTTGCAAACAATAAATAAAACACCACGAAGAAGCATAGATTACCCCTCTTAGTGCTTCTGGTCCGAGTAATTAATTTATGAGTGATTCTGATCACATTACTTGATTTATAGGAGGTAACCATTAAAGAAAACATCACAAAGCATCTTATCCTACTACGATAAGTATTTCTTATCTAAGTATTTCATTTATGGGTGGTATCCAGTACATAAAATGCCACAAAATGTCATATCCTAATATGTGAAGTGTTTCTGATCAAAGTACTTCATTTATGAGTGTTAACCTTTGATGAAAACTCCACAAAGCATCATATTTTACTACGAAAAGTTTTTTTTTCTGTGAATACTTCATTTAAGTGTTGTAACCATTCACTAAAACACAATGGAGAATCACAGAGTACCACTGAAAGTGATTCATGTCCGAGTACTTAATTTATTAGTGATTCCGATCAGAGTACTTCATTTATGGGTGGTAAACAATCAAGATAACAACGCAAAGCTTCTTCCCCTGCTACGAGAGGTGTTTCTTCTCCGAGTACTTCATTCAAGTGTTGCAAACAATGAATAAAACACCACGAAGAAGAGTAGATTACCACACTAATTGCTTTTGGTCCGAGTAATTAATTTATGAGTGATTCGGATGACAGTACTTCATTTATTGGTGGTAATCCATAAAGAAAACATCACAAAGCATCTTATCCAACTACGATAAGTGTTTCTTATCTGAGTACTTCATTTATGAGTGTTAACCTTTCAAGAAAACTCCAAATAGCATCATATCTTACTACGAGAATTGTAACCATTCACTAAAACACAATGGAGAATTGTAGAGTACCCCTCTAAGTGTTTCATGTCCGAGTACTTAATTTATTAGTGACTCTGATCAGAGTACTTTATTTATGGGTGGTAAACAATCAAGAAAACAAAACAAAGCTTCTTTTCCTGCCACAAGAGGTGTTTCTTCTCCGAGTACTTCATTTAAGTGTTCCAAACAATGAATTAAACACCACGAAGAAGCATATATTACCACTCCAAGTGCTTCTGATTCGAGTAATTAATTTATGAGTGACTCTGATCACAGTACTTCATTTATAGGTGGTAACCATTATGAAAAACATCACAAAGCATCTTATCCTACTACGAGAAGTATTTCTTATCTAAGTATTTCATTTACGGGTGGTATCCAGTACATAAAATGCCACAGAACGTCATATTCTACTATGAGAAGTGTTTCTAATGAAAGTACTTCATTTATGAGTGTTAACATTTGATGAAAACTCCACAAAGCATCAAATTTTACTACGAGAAGTGTTTTTTCTACGAGTACTTCATTTAAGTGATGTAACCATTCACTAAAACACAATGGAGAATCACAGAGTACCACTGAAAGTGATTCATGTCCGAGTACTTAATTTATTAGTGATTCCGATCAGAGTACTTCATTTATGGGTGGTAAACAATCAAGATAACAACGCAAAGCTTCTTCCCCTGCTACGAGAGGTGTTTCTTCTCCGAGTACTTCATTCAAGTGTTGCAAACAATGAATAAAACACCACGAAGAAGAGTAGATTACCACACTAAGTGCTTTTGGTCTGAATAATTAATTTATGAGTGATTCGGATAACAGTATTTCATTTATTGGTGGTAATCCATAAAGAAAACATCACAAAGCATCTTATCCTACTATGATAAGTGTTTCTTATCTGAGTACTTCAGTTATTGGTGGTAATCATTACAGAAAATGCCACAAAACGTCATATCCTACTATGGGATGTGTTTCTGATCAAAGTACTTCATTTATGAGTGTTAACCTTTGATGAAAACTACACAAAGCATTAAATTTTTCCACGAGAAGAGTTTTTTCTGCGAACACTTCATTTAAGTGTTGTAACCATTCACTAAAACACAATGGAGAATCACAGAGTACCACTGAAAGTGATTCATGTCCGAGTACTTAATTTATTAGTGATTCCGATCAGAGTACTTCATTTATGGGTGGTAAACAATCAAGATAACAACGCAAAGCTTCTTCCCCTGCTACGAGAGGTGTTTCTTCTCTGAGTACTTCATTCAAGTGTTGCAAACAATGAATAAAACACCACGAAGAAGAGTAGATTACCACACTAAGTGCTTGTGGTCTGAATAATTAATTTATGAGTGATTCGGATAACAGTATTTCATTTATTGGTGGTAATCCATAAAGAAAACATCACAAAGCATCTTATCCTACTATGATAAGTGTTTCTTATCTGAGTACTTCAGTTATTGGTGGTAATCATTACAGAAAATGCCACAAAACGTCATATCCTACTATGGGATGTGTTTCTGATCAAAGTACTTCATTTATGAGTGTTAACCTTTGATGAAAACTACACAAAGCATCAAACTTTTCACGAGAAGAGTTTTTTCTGCGAACACTTCATTTAAGTATTGTAACCATTCAGTAAAACACAATGGAGAATCACAGAGTACCACTCTAAGTGCTTCATGTCCGAGTACTTAATTTATCAGTGATTCTGATCAGAGTACTTCATTTATGGGTAGTAAACAATCGAGAAAACAACACAAAGCTTCTTCTCCTGCTACGAGAGGTGTTTCTTCGACGAGTACTTCATTCAAGTGTTGCTAACAATGAATAAAACACCACGAAGAAGCACAGATTACCCCCTTTAGGTGCTTCTGGTCTTAGTAATTAATTTATGAGTGACTCTGATCACAGTACTTCATTTATAGGTGGTAACCATTATGAAAAACATCACAAAGAATCTTATCCTACTACGAGAAGTATTTCTTATCTAAGTATTTCATTTGTGGGTGGTATCCATTACATAAAATGCCACAAAACGTCATATCCTACTATGGGAACTGTTTCTGATCAAAGCACTTCATTTATTACGAGAAGAGTTTTTTTCTCCGAGTACTTCATTTAAGTGTTGTTACCATTCACTAAAACACAATGGAGAATCACAGAGTACCACTCAAAGTGCTTCATGTTCGAGTACTTCATTTATTAGTGATTCTAATCAGAGTACTTCATTTATGGGTGGTAAACAATCAAGAGAACAACACAAAGCTTCTTCCCCTGCTACGAGAGGTGTTTCTTCTCCGAGTACTTCATTCAAGTGTTGCAAACAATGAATAAAACACAACAAAGAAGAGTAGATTACCACTCTGAGTGCTTTTGGACTGAGTAATTTATTTATGAGTAATTCGGATCACAGTACTTCATTTGTAGGTGGTAACCCTTAAAGAAAACATCACAAAGCATCTTATCCAACTACGAGAAGTGTTTCTTTTCTGAGTATTTCAGTTATTAGTGGTAATCATGACAAAAAATGCCACAAAACATCATATCATACTATGAGAAGTGTTTCTTATCAAAGTACTTCATTTATGAGTGTTAACCTTTCAAGAAAACTCCACATAGCATCATATCTTACTACGAAAAGAGTTTTTAAGTATTGTAACCATTCACTTAAACACAATGGAGAATTGTAGAGTACCCCTCTAAGTGCTTCATGTCCGAGTACTTAATTTATTAGTAACTCTGATCAGAGTACTTTATTTATGGATGGTAAACAATCAAGAAAACAAAACAAAGCTTCTTCTCCTGCCACGATTGGTGTTTCCTCTCCGAGTACTTAATTTAAGTGCTGTAACCATTCACTAAAACACAATGGAGAATCATAGAGTACCACTCTAAGTGCATCATGTTCGAGTACTTAATTTATTAGTGATTCTTATCAGAGTACTTCATTTATGGGTGGTAAACAATCAAGAAAAGAACACAAAGCTTCTTCTCCTGCTACGAGAGGTGTTTCTTCTGCGAGTACTTCATTCAAGTGTTGCAAACAATGAATAAAACACCACGAAGAAGCATAGATTACCACTCCGAGTGCTTCTGGTCCGAGTAATTAATTTATGAGTGATTCTGATCACATTACTTCATTTATAGGTGGTAACCATTAAAGAAAACATCACAAAGCATCTTATCCTACTACGAGAAGTATTTCTTATCTAAGTATTTCATTTATGGGTGGTATATAGTACATAAAATTCCACAAAACGTCATATCCTACTATGAGAAGTGTTTCTGATCAAAGTACTTCATTGATGAGTGTTAACTTTTGATGAAAACTCCACAAAGCATCATATTTTACTACGAAAAGATTTTTTCTGCGAATACTTCATTTAAGTATTATAACCATTCACTAAAACACAATGGAGAATCAAAGAGTACCACTCTAAGTTCTTCATGTTCGAGTACTTAATTTATTAGTGATTCTGATCAGAGTACTTCATTTATGGGTGTTAAACAATCAAGAAAAGAACACAAAGCTTCTTCTCCTGTTACGAGAGGTGTTTCTTCTGCGAGTACTTCATTCAAGTGTTGCAAACAATAAATAAAAGACCACGAAGAAGCATAGATTACCCCTCTTAGTGCTTCTGGTCCGAGTAATTAATTTATGAGTGATTCTGATCACATTACTTCATTTTTAGGTGGTAACCATTAAAGAAAACATCACAAAGCATCTTATCCTACTACGAGAAATATTTCTTATCTAAGTATTTCATTTATGGGTGGTATCCAGTACATAAAATGCCAAAAAACGTCATATCCTAATATGAGAAGTGTTTCTGATCAAAATACTTCATTTATGAGTGTTAACCTTTGATGAAAACTCCACAAAGCATCATATTTTACTACGAAAAGATTTTTTTCTGCGAATACTTCTTTTAAGTGTTGTAACCATTCACTAAAACACAATGGAGAATCAAAGAGTACCACTCTAAGTGCTTCATGTTCGAGTACTTAATTTATTAGTGATTCTGATCAGAGTACTTCATTTATGGGTGGTAAACATTCAAGAAAAGAACACAAAGCTTCTTCTCCTGCTACGAGAGGTGTTTCTTCTGCGAGTACTTCATTCAAGTGTTGCAAACAATGAATAAAACACCACGAAGAAGCATAGATTACCCCTCTAAGTGCTTCTGCTCCGTGTAATAAATTTATGAGTGATTCAGATCACATTACTTCATTTATATGTGATAACCATTAAAGAAAACATCACAAAGGATCTTATCCAACTACGAGAAGTGTTTCTTATCATAGTACTTCATTTATGGGTGATAACCTATACAAAAAAGCCACAAAACGTAATATCGTACTATGGGATGTGTTTTTGATCAAAGTACTTCATTGATGAGTGTTAACATTTGATGAAAACTCCACAAAGCATCATATTTTACAACGAAAAGAGTTTTTTCTCCGAGTACTTCATTTAAGTGCTGTAACCATTCACTAAAACACAATGGAGAATCACAGAGTACCACTCAAAGTGATTCATGTCCGAGTACTTAATTTATTAGTGATTCCGATCAGATTACTTCATTTATGGGTGGTAAACAATCAAGAAAACAAAACAAAGCTTGTTTTCCTGCGACGAGAGGTGTTTCTTCTCCGAGTACTTCATTCAAGTGTTCCAAACAATGAATTAAACACCACGAAGAAGCACAGATTACCACTCCGAGTGCTTCTGGTTCGAGTAATTAATTTATGAGTGACTCTGATCACAGTACTTCATTTATAGGTGGTAACCATTATGAAAAACATCACAAAGCATCTTATCCTACTACGAGAAGTGTTTCTTATCTGAGTAATTAATTTATGGATGATAACCATTACATAAAATGCCACAAAACGTCATATCCTATTGTGGGAAGTGTTTCTGATCAAAGTACTTCATTTATGAGTGTCAACCTTTCAAGAAAACTCTACAAAGCATCATATCTTACTACGAGAAGAGTGTCTTCTCCGAGTACTTCGTTTAAGTGTTGTAACCATTCTCTAAAACACAATGAAGAATCATTGAGTACCAATCTAAGTGATTCATGTTCGAGTTTTTATTTTATTTGTATTTCTGATCGAATGTACTTCATTTATGGGTGCTAAACAATCAACAAAACAACACAAAGCATCTTCTCCTACTACGAGTGGTGTTTCTTCTCCGAGTACTTCAATTTATTATAGAAAACATTGAATAAAACACCACGAAGAAGCATAGATTACCACTCTAAGTGCTTCTGGTCCGAGTAATTAATTTATGAGTAATTCAGATCACAGTACTTCATGTATAGGTGGTGACCATTAATGAAAACATCACAAAGCATCTTATCCTACTACAAGCAATGTTTCTTATCTGTGTACTTCATTTATGGGTGGTAACCATTACAGAAAATGGCACAAAACGTCTTAACCTACTATGAGAAGTGTTTCAGATCAAAGTACTTCATTTATGTGTTGTAACCATTCACTAAAACACAATGAAGAATTATAGAGTACCACTCTGAGTGCTTCATGTCCAAGTACTTAATTTATTAGTGATTCTGATCAGAGTACTTCATTTATGGGTGCTAAACAATCAAGAAAACAACACAAAGCATCTGATCCTGCTACGAGTGGTGTTTCTTCTCCGAGTACTTCATTGAAGTGTTGCAAACAATGAATAAAACACCATGTTGAAGCATAGATTAACACTCTAAGTGCTTCTGGTCCGAGTAATTAATTTATTAGTGATTCTGATCACAGTACTTCATTTATAGGTGGTAACCATTAAATAAAACACCACAAAGCATCTTATCCTACTACGAGAAGGGTTTGTTATCTGAGTACTTCATTTATGGGTGATAACCATTACAAAAAAGCCACAAAACGTAATATCCTACTATGGGAAGTGTTTCTGATAAAAGTACTTCATTTATGAGCGTTAATCCATTCACTAAAACACAATGGAGAATCATAGAGTACCTCTCTAAGTGCTTCACATTCGAGTACTTAATTTATCAGTGATTATGATCAGATTACTTCATTTATGGGTGGTAAACAATCAAGAAAACAAAACAAAGCTTCTTCTCCCGCTACGAGAGGTGTTTCTTCTTCGAGTACTTTCATTCAAGTGTTTCTGATCCGAGTAATTAATTTATGAGGGATTCTAGACACAGTACTACATTTATAGGTGGTAACCAATAAAGAAAACATCACAAAGCATCTTATCCTACTACGAAAAGTGTTTCTTATCTAAGTACTTCATCTATTGGAAGTGTTTCTGATCAAAGTACTTCATTTATGAGTGTTAGCTTTCAAGAAAACTCCACAAAGCATCATATCTTACTACAAGTAGAGTTTCTTCTCCAAGTACTTCATTTAAGTGTGGTAACCATTCACTAAAACACAATGAGGAATCATAGAGTACCACTCTAAGTGATTCATGGACGAATACTTAATTTATTAGTGATTCTGATCAGAAAACAACCCAAAGCATCTAATCCTGCTACGAGTGGTGTTTCTTCTTCGAGTAGTTCATTTAAGTGTTGCAAACAATGAATAAAACACCATGTAGAAGCATAGATTACCACTCTATGTGCTTCAGATCTGAGTAATTAATTTATGAGTTATTCTGATCACAGTACTTCATTTATAGGTGGTAACCATTAAAGAAAACATCACAAAGCATCATATTCTACTACGAGAAGTGTTTTCTTATCTGAGTACTTCATTTATGAGTGATAACAATTACAGAAAACCCGACAAAACGTCATATCCTACTAAGAGAAGTGTTTATAATCAGAGTACTTCATTTATGAGTGGTAACCTTCAAGAAAACTCCACAAAGAATCATATCTTACTACGAGAATAATTTCTTCTCCGAGTACTTAATTTTAAGTGTTGTAATCATTCACTAAAACACAATGAGAATCATAGATTACCACTCTAAGTGCTTCATGTCCGAGTACTTAATTTATTTGTATTTCTAATCAGAGTACTTCACTTATGGGTGCTAAATAATCAAAAAAACAACACAAAACATCTTATCCTGCTACGAGTGGTGTTTCTTCTCCGAGTACTTCAATTAAGTGTAGCAAACATTGAATAAAACACCACGAAGAAGCATAGATTACCACTCTAAATGCTTTAGGTTCGAGTAATTAATTTATGAGTGATTCTGATCACAGTACTTCATTTATAGGTGATAACCATTAAAGAAAACATCGCAAAGCATCTTATCCTACTACGAGAAGTGTTTCTTATCTGAGTACTTAATTTATGGGTGATAACCATTATAGAAAATGCCACAGAACGTCATATCCTACTATGGGAAGTGTTTCTGATCAAAGTACTTTTATGAATGTCGACCTTTCAAGGAAACTCTACAAAGCGTCATATCTTACTACGAGAAGAGTTTCTTCTCCGAGTACTTCATGTAAGTGTTATAACCATTCACTAAAACACAATGGAGAATCATAGAGTACCACTCTAAGTGCTTCATGTCCGAGTACTTAATTTATTAGTGATTCTGATCAGAGTACTTCATTTATGAATGGTAAACAATCAAGAAAACAACACAAAGCTTCTTCTTATATTACGAGAGATGTTTATTCTCCGAGTATTTCATTCAATTGTTGCAAACAATGAATAAAACACCACAAAGAAGCATGGATTACCACTCTAAGTGCTTATGTTCCGAGTAATTAATTTATGATTGATTCAGTATTTCATTTATAGGTGGTAACCATTAAAGAAAACATTACAAAGCATCTTATCCTATTATAAGTAGTGTTTCTTATCTGAGTACTTAATTTATGAGTGGTAACCATTACAGAAAACGTCACAAAACGTCAAATCCTTCTAAGAGAAGTGTTTCTGATCAGAGTACTTCATTTATAAGTGATAACCTTCAAGAAAACTCCACAAAGCATCATATCTTACCACTAGAATAGTTTCTTCTCCATGTACTTCATTTTAAGTGTTGTAACCATTCACTAAAACACAATGAAGAATCACAGAGTACCACTCTAAGTGCTTCATGTCCGAGAACTTAATTTATTAGTATTTCTGATCATTGTACTTCATTTATGGGTGCTAAACAATCAAGAAAACAACACAAAACATCTTATCATGCTACGAGTGGTGTTTCTTCTCCGAGTACTTCAATTAAGCGTTGCAAACATTGAATAAAACACCACGAAGAAGCATACCACTCTAAGTGCTTCAGGTCCGAGTAATAAATTTCTGAGTGATTCTGATCACATTACTTCATTTATAAGTGGTAACTATTAAAGGAAACATCACAAAGCATCTTGTACTACTACGATAAGTGTTTCTTATCTGAGTACTTCATTTATGAGTGGTAACCATTACAGAAAATGCCACAAAACGTCATATCCTACTAATAGAAGTGTTTCTGATCAGAGTACTTTATTTGTGAGTGGTAACCTTCAAGAAAACTCCACAAAGAATCATATCTTACTACGAGAAGAGTTTCTTCTCCGAGTACTTCATTTAAGTGTTGTAATCATTCACTAAAACATAATGGAGAATCATAGAGTACCACTCTAAGTACTTCATGTCCAAGTACTTAATTTATTAGTGATTCTGATCAGAGTACTTCATTTAGGGGTGATAAACAATCAAGAAAACAACACAAAGCTTCTTAACCTTCTACGAGAGATGTTTTCTTCTCCGAGTACTTCATTCAGGTGTTGCAAACAATGAATAAAACACCATAAAGAAGCATAGATTACCACTGTAAGTGCTTCTGGTTCGAGTAATTAATTTATGAATGATTCTGATTACAGTACTTCATTTATAGGTCATAACCATTAAAGAAAACATCAAAAAAACATCTTATCCTACTATGGGAAGTGTTTATTATCTGAGTACTTCATTTATTGGTGATAACCATTACAGAAAATGTCACAAAACGTCTTATCCTACTATGAGAAGTGTCCAGAGTGCACGTGGGCATCTCTATATTTGACCATACTTCGATCCATGCTCACATGCTTACAATAAATCCTCATATACAAAATAAAACAGTAAGCAATCCACAAGAATTAGCAACCTGTATCATTCTATCCAACAGGTTTAAAAGAGATATTGCTACAATATGAATTATTGTTTCAATACTACAGACAACTATCTACCCAGTTGCACATAAAATATTCAACCGAATGTCCAAAACACAATTTCACAGTCAGATTATCAATATAATATAAACAATTTTGAACATAATCTACTTTGTTTTTCACAAAGTAGAAAGCAATGTATCTCACAAAATTTTTATCAGCAGCAAATAAAATCTTGGGATCAAAAGAAAGGATTAAGCAATTAGGCAGATACAATTTTTCCTCTGTGCATATTACATGCATCAATTGTCTTCTACACCATACCAAGTGCCTTTACTATTTTCTTTGAATGATAGAAAGTTTCTAGTAAATTTTCACTTTCGGAAAGCATGCTTTTAATGATAACCATCATTCCATCGAAGTAGTTCGGACTCAAGTTGTGCTCTGACTTCAAATTTAGACATTTTGTAACAACCGATAAGGCGTTATTGTTGGTGCAATTAAATTAGATTTATCTATTTGCTTAAAATCCTAAACAATTGTTACAATCAAGATCGACTCTAGAGAATTATAAAATTAGCGGAAGCGAACATATGCAACATATGCAGACACGAAGAAGAGAATTCTTAGTATCTTTTCATAGAATGTGACATGACTAAAAATAATCACATAGTTCAAACAATGGCCGATGGAATGCAAAGGACTAGCACCCAACAACAACAGTTCATTGAAAAGGCACCGCATTCACTTTTGCAACCAGGAGGAGTGCAACGAGAGGTGGGACATCTGGGAGTTACCGTTGCTGCTCCTCTTTTAAACAATGAAACAGACGCTTCGGACAAGGAGGGAAATGCTATCGGGCAGCCCATAATTAAGAAGCAAGAGGTTGACGAGCCGGTCCCACATGCAGAGTGTTGCCCAGGGAAACTAGCGTTCGAGTAATTAACTCGAGGCGTAAGAGATGGGATTTACTGGAGATATTTTCGTTTGGGCTGTTAGGAAAATGAATTGTCACTGAATTCATCAGAATCTAGTACAGAAGGACAGTAACAAATTTATTCTATTATGCAGAATTATTGTATTTTTAATTTTCTTAATTTATGTTTTACAGCTCCCTGTATATAAAGAGAAGTATTGGATTTTGGATTTTTATGCAATTTTTGTTAATGAAAAGGAAGCTATGTTTAGCTCCAATGGCGATTGTGTATCGTTTTCCTTCTAAATTCTCTTAAATTCCAAATTAAAACCAAAATTCAAATCAAGAGCGTAGCAATTGTGATATCAGAGCCCTCAAGGTCGCAGCTAGGTAGGGGGTGCAAACGGATCGGATATTTATCCGATTATCCGGATTCGGATTTTAACGGATATCAGATATTCGGATTCGGATATTTCGGATACGAATACGGATACGGATACGGTTTCAAATTTTGAACCGGATACGGATACGGATTCGGATAATTATCCGAATCCGGAACTTTCGGATTTTCGGATATCCAAAAAATATGTCAGCCTAAATTTTTTTTATTTTTTTATAGCTAAGTAAATTAATTTTTAATTGTTTTGAATATTTATAATATTAGAAAAATAAATTATAAAGACACTACTCATTACAACATTTTAATTATTCCATTAAATTTATTTTATAATATAATTTAAAATAATTTTATTGTTGAATAATGATATATTAACGATTTTTCATATTGTACTCATTCCATTTAATTATCTGAATTATATCCGTATTTGCATCCATATCCTTTTATTATTCGATTCGTATCCGTATCCGTTTATCATCCGATCCGTATTCGTATCCGGAACTATCCGTATTCGTATCCGTATCCGAAAAATAAAAGCAGATACGAATATGGTAATGTTATTATCCGTCCGTATCCGATCCGTTTGCACCCCTACAGCTAGGGCTTTCAATTATCTCATTATGCCTAATACACGCTCTACTCACCACCATGACACCGTACCAGATCCCCATTCCCTCGATGAACGTATCTCACAATTAGCTCAAGAGATGCATTCACAACATGAGACGCAACTTGCTATCAATTGTAACAACGATGAACGCTTTTCCCAATTCATGAGTATGATGGAACAAATGAGTTCTGATATACGAAAAATAGCTTCAGCAAAGGGCATCGATGGTGGCCAATCAAGTGGTACTTCTCACGATCCATTAGGAGCTTTTGATGATCTGCATCACGGAGGGGATCCTATTCCAACTCGAGCAGTTGAGTCACATCCTTCTCGTGTATTTTTTGCCTAAACTGGATCTACCCACTTTTGACGGTACCAGACCAAACAACTGGCTTGCAAATTGTACCTTCTATTTCGACTATTATAACACCCCTGAACAGTACAAAGTCCAGTTAGGTACAATGCAGTTCTCCGGAGATGCAGCTGAATGGTTCAGCTGCTATAGTTTGGAACATCCTAATCCCCCATGGCCAGTATTAGCAGATGATGTGTGTGCCAGATTTAAAGAAAGGTCTCATTTGAATCCCTGTATCCAATTAAAGTGGGTTCAGCAGGAAAGTTCAGTGGAAGAATATGTTCGAGAATATCAAAGAGCTAAGGCCAGACTCATGGCTCAAACGGGTATTAAGGGTGAATTTTATTATGTTTGGAATTTCATTGGGGGGTTAAAAGAAGAAATTCGCAAACCTATTGGACTGTTTAAACCTGCCAACCTTAGTGATGCAATTAACATGGCATTAGAGATTGAAGAAAGTTTAAACCTTACTGAGAAAAAAGGGGTCATGTTAAGGTCTTCTCAGCAACAAAACATCAAAAGACCAACTCTTTTTCCCTATTCTACCCCTAAAATGGCTGAACCAGTGAAACCCTTCAGGGATAACTCCTTTGCATCTAAACCACCTACTTCCCAAGCCCAAGCACAAACACAAAAACCTTTTCATACAATGTCCTTGGATCAAAAGAGGGCTTTGGGCATTTGTTTCCGATGTAATGATAAATGGACTCAAGGTCATAGATGTGCAAAAGGCATTCACTCAATAGTTGAAACAGAAGAGGAAGAGCTTGAGGATGAGCAACCAATGTTGGAAGAAAGTGGTGCAGCAGAGATGATGGAAGATCAATTGGCCACTTTGAGTAATGCAGTAGAGGGAGCAACCAATAAAACATTGAAATACAAGGGTAATATGGGGAAATTTCCCATATGTGTCTTAATTGACACTGCAGCCACTAACTCTTTTATCAATCCCATGTTGGTCCAAGAATTGCAGCTCCTTACCATTGCCAAACCAGTCAAAGTGTTTTGGAGTGCCAGTGGTGAAAAATTGCTGACAAACAAACTATGCCCAAAGGTCAAGTTCACATTACAAAACCATCCATTTGAAGCTGATTTGAAGGTGCTGAATGTCTCTGGCTATGATGTGGTGCTTGGTTGTGATTGGTTAACAAGTTTGGGAGATGTTAAGCTCAATCTCATGCAAGGCATTATGATGATAAATGATAAAGGACAATTGGTGACCCCGACTACTGAGAAAATAGGAGCTGAGGTCTTGGCTTCTGACAAAACTATTAACCTATAGAAGGAAGAGCAAAATGGCAGCCAATTATTCATTGCTCAATTTTTTCAATTGGAAGAGGAGAATTCACACCCTAAAACCCTACTAGTGCACCCTCAATTATTGCCTATCCTTCAGGCCTTTCCTCAGGTCTTTGCTGAGCCTGATGGTTTACCTCCAAAGAGACATATAGACCACCACATTACACTACTTCCATCAACCAAACCTGTAAATATACGACCATACAGATTTTCCCATTTCCAAAAATTGGAAATTGAACAAATCACTCAGGAGTTACTGTAGAAGTCCTTCATTCAATCAAGTTCAAGCCCTATGCATCTCCTGTGATTTTGATCAATAAAAAAAGATGGTAGCTGGAGGTTGTGCGTGGATTACAGGAAATTGAATGAGGCTACAGTGAAAAATAAATATCCTATTCCTCTCATTGACGACCTATTAGATGAGCTAGAAGGCATGCAGTATTTTTCTAAATCGGATTTGAGGGCGGGGTATCACCAAATCAGAATGGCATAAGCTGATATCCATAAAACTGCTTTCCAAACTCACGAGGGCCTTTTTGAATTTTTGGTAATGCCATTTGGGCTTACAAATGCCCCTGCCACATTCCAATCTTTGATGAACTGGGTGTTTAGACCTTTTCTCAGGAGGTTTGTGATTGTCTTCTTCGATGACATATTGGTTTATAGCAGAAACTTGAACTCCCATGTAGAACACTTATCAGCTGTGCTAAGAACTCTTGCTGATCACCAATTGTATGTTAAGAAGTCTTAGTGCTCCTTTGGGGTTAAAAAAACCTTCACCCAATTTTGAATTGTCGAAACAAAAGCATTGAGTACCTTGGCCATATTATTTCCAATGAAGGAGTTTCTACTGATCCCAAAAAGGTGTCTACCATGGCAAATTGGTCTATACCCAAAACAGTGAAACAATTAAGAGGTTTTTTGGGTCTTACTGGATATTACAGGAAATTTGTACAGAATTATGGCATAATTGCAAGACCCCTTACAGACCTACTTAAAAAGAACAGCTTTAAGTGGTCTACCAATGCCACCAAAGCTTTTGAGCACCTCAAATCTGCTATGCTGTCAACTCCAGTTCTCAAGTTACCCAATTTTGACCAACCCTTTATAATTGAAACTGATGTCAGCTCTGAGGGTATAGGAGGCCAATTGACCAACCCTGTATTGATGCAGGATAGGAAGCCAATTGCTTTCTTAAGCAAGAAATTGGGTGTGAAGAATCAATCTCTTTCCACTTATGAAAAGGAACTCCTTGCCTTGTATACAGCAATTACTCATTGGAGACATTATTTAATGGGGGGTACTTTTGTCATTAGGACTGATCAGATAAGTTTGAAGTATTTGCTTGAACAAAGGGTGAATACCCCTATGCAACACAAAGGGCTAAGCAAGTTGTTGGGTTTAAATTATACCATTGAGTACAAGAAAGAAGTAACTAATAGAGTAGCAGATGCCCTCTCAAGAAAACACCATCCTCCTTCTTCTGCATCTCAGGGAGAAAATGAAGTTCTGATGGTCAGTGAGCTCACACCTCAATGGTTAGAAGATGTGAAACTCAGTTATGAAGGGGACAAGTGGATTGAGAGTTCACAAAACAAGCTCAGGATGCACAGTACTACTGACAATTCTAAGCTGTCTGAATTTGCAGGTATCATGAGGTACAAAGGGAGAATTTGTGTGGGCTCTAGTGGTACTTTGAGACACAAAATACTGCATGAGCTCCATGATTCGGCTGTGGGTGGTCACTCTAGCATCACAGCAACCTATCAGAGAATCAAAAGGTATTTTTATTGGCCACTGCTGAAGGAAGCTGTCCACAAACACATCCAACAGTGCCATAAATGTCAACTTAATAAAGGAGAACATACTGCCACTCCTGGTCTATTGCAACCTCTTCTCATTCCCCATGAGGCATGGACAAGTATTGGCATGGACTTCTATCTCAGGGTTACCAAAGTCCAGGGGCTTTGAGGTAATTTTGGTGATTGTTGATAGGCTAACAAAATATGCTCACTTCATAGGATTGGTACACCCATTCACTGCAACCATGGTGGCTCAAGTGTTCTTGGACCATGTTTACAAGCTCCATGGGTTGCCAACCAACATTGTTTCTGATCGTGATCCAATATTCACCACTAATTTTTGGAAGGAATTAATGGGTAAATTGGGGATTAAACTCAATATGGGGACAGCTTACCGTCCTCAATCTGATGGTCAAACCGAGAAAGTGAATCAATGCTTGGAGCATTACCTCAAATCCATGGTGTTTCAGCAAAATAACAAATGGGCTTCTTACCTTAGTCTGGCAGAATGATGGTACAATTCATCATGGCACAGTGCTCTGAAGTCCACACCATTTGAAGCCCTATATGGATATCCACCACCACTTCTTTCTTTGGGCAGTGCACCCCGTAGCCAAGTGGAAGCAGTTAATACATTTCTGAGGGATAAGAAATCTTGCCTCCTTCAGCTCAAGGCTAATTTGCACAAGGCTCAAGAGCGGATGAAGAAGAACCAAGATAAGCATAGAAAGGAGAGGCATTTTCGAGTGGGAGATTGGGTTTATCTTCGTTTACAACCTTACAGACAGGTGACTATTAGAGAGCATGTGAATCAGAAACTGAGTTCTAAATATTATAGGCCTTTTGAAGTGATTGAGAAACTTGGTACAGTTGCGTACCGACTCAATTTACCACTAGGCTCACAACTCCATCCTGTTTTTCACGTGTCACAACTCAAGCTCAAGATTGGCAATGCTCATATACCTTCTCCCACATTACCATTAGGTGGTTCATCTGTAGAAGAACAATTGGTACCGTTTTTGGTACTGGATCGAAGAATTGTGCCTCGCAATAATGCGGCCCAAGCACAGCTCCTAGTCCAATGGTGCAATCAATCTCCAGACGATGCAACTTGGGAATACTATGAACCATTTGCTGCTTGTTTCCCCGAATTTGTTCGTGAGAGCACGAATTTTCTGGAGGAGGGGGTTTTGCAACGAGAGGTGGGACATCTGGGAGTTACCGTTGCTGCTCCTCTTTTAAACAATGAAACAGACGCTTCGGGCAGGGAGGGAAATGCTATCGGGCAGCCCGTAATTAAGAAGCAAGACGCTGACGAGCCGGTCCCACATGCAGAGTGCTGCCCAGGGAAACTAGCGTTTGAGTAATTAACTGGAGGCGTAGGAGATGGGATTTACTGGAGATATTTTCGTTTGGGCTGTTAGGAAAATAAACTGTCGCTGAATTCATCAGAATCCAGTACAGAAGGACAGTAACAAATTTATTCTATTATGCAGAATTATTGTATTTTTAATTTTCTTAATTTCTGTTTTACAGCTCCCTATATATAAAGGGAAGTATTGTATTTTGGATTTTTATGCAATTTTTGTTAATGAAAAGGAAGCTATGTTTAGCTCCTATGGCGATTGTGTATCGTTTTCCTTCTAAATTCTCTTAAATTTCAAATTAAAACCAAAATTCAAATCAAGAGCGTAGCAAGGAGAGTCAACATGGAAGAGACTGGAAATATTGACTAATTTTGTCCTAAGATTGGAATGCCAGAAATGGTATGCTGGTCGGTACAATAACGCAATGGGTCAGAAAAAAACATTAATTGATAAGTCGATGTAAGTTAACATTGATTTTGTATCGTAAATTACTTAGTCTAGTGGTAACTAACGATGATCATTTATATGAGCCCGTTAGTTTAAATTTATGTGAGCACAAAATAAAACTCGTTAAAATGCATTTTATAATAGATTTAAGGGCTTCACGTACCCCTTATATTAAAAAATAGTCTTGTATCACACAATAAATAAATATATATAATTTAGGTACCCCTGCAGGTACTTGAACTGTGGTGACTACACTTTGTAATCACACAATAAATAAAATTTGGAGACTCCATCTTTTTCCATATATATATATATATATATATATATATAATTTACTAGTAGTAAATCTTGTCATTATGGTGACATTTTTAGTTTGAATATTATGGTTTGAAAGAAAATTTCGGTACCAACGATGAAGAGAAGATGCAGAGGGGATAGCGGATAATAACAAGGGCAACTCGATCTTTTTTTATACTTAATGTTTGATCGAGACATAAATAAAGAATAAATCCTCTTTGTTTTTCATTTAAGGAGTCAAACATGAATGAATATATGAGGTATAAGTAGGTATAAGAGAAATTTATGCCTCCTTATTTAAAGAGTCTATTTAGATGACACAAGTTATTCTTCTAAATTGCACCTTGTTCAAAATTTTATATTGTTGTAATTGTTCAATAAATAGTAATATAATTACAATAAATTTATATAATATAATAATAATAATAATATTATTATTTACTATTAGTTGATTTAATTCATGTTTTCTATTACTATTGTTCATATTGTTACATAGTATTGTTATTAAATATATTAATTAAAATATACGTAAATTTTTATTATATTTAATTATTATTTAATTAATACAATCGTTCTAATTTTCTTGTTGTTTTAATATTATTGTATATCACCGTAATTATAATAATTATTTTAATAGATTATTAATAAAATAATAATTAAATTAGTTAGAATTATAATCGAAATAATTATGTAATATTGATAACAAAAGTGCTAGTAATAACTTTAATATATTTTAAACAATATTCTGATATTTTATTTATTATTATTATTATAATCACTACTATTATAATATAATATAAAAATAACGGTTGCTCTTATAATGATAATAAATACTATAATGATGATGATAATAATTAACGATAATATTATAATTATTGTTATTATTATTATTATTGTTATCATTATTGCTTGTTTATTATTTTTACTATTATTGTTATACACATATAAAAAATAATTACAAATTTATAATTATAATTATAATAATTACTATAATAATGATAACAATAATAATAACAATAATAATAATACTATTATTATTACTCCTATTATTATCGTCATTTTTCTTCTTATATAATATATTTATTCAATATAATTATGTGATTATATATTTAAATAAGAAAAATGTTATTATTTTTTATTCCTTCATTGTTACTACCAAACAAGCATAACTCATAATGTCATAACTTTACATAACAAATTACGCATCTTTAACTTCATTTCTCAACCAAACACAAGGATAATCAAGAATTCGTTTTCTTAAATTAATATGATTGTTTAATTTAAATAATCTTATGATTAAATATCAAAGAGTGCACAGAATTAACGAGTAATTATCTAAATTCAGTGTTTTGCTTGGCAAGTATCTAACAAGTTTCGGTTCTGTACCAAATTTTTGCCTCCGAAAAACTGATAACTGATCTGCATTCTTTTTTATTTTCAGCTTGTCTTCCCGCACGGCGAATAATAATCCAAATCATTAGGTACACAAAAATAACATAATTATGTACAACAGGAGATGACAAAACAACGAGCTCCTAATCGTGGATTCTGATTAGTTTCTGACACACTTGCTCTTACCAGTTACCACCTCGCCAGCTCACTCGCTCGCGATCTAACTCTAAGAAACCCTAGAGCATCGGAGAAATGGAGTTCGACATTGCTGGACTTGCTCCTTCCTTGGTGCCTTCTCCGAGCTCAGTAAGCGTTGCTAATTAAGACTCTCTACCAGAATTTCTTCTAGTTTCCCAGTTAAGAGTATGATGCTAAGTATATAATACAGGTGGTTGTGTTGGGTTCATACCTGAGTTATCTAGCCATTGCTGGATCGGTGCTTCCTGGCAAGGTCGTGCCGGGTGTCGTCCTGTCTGATGGCTCTCGCCTCCAATACCGTTGCAATGGTCTGATTCACTTTCTCCCAACTTCTTATTATTGTTTTAATTTCTAGATGATTATTTCTTGAGTAGATACTTTGAGTATTTGGTTCATGGCTTCATGCACATTTTTTGGATGGATCAAATCGAACAGAAACCAAAAGTTTGCAATGATAATGGAATTAGAAGCAATGAGGCTTGGACCGGCATATTAATCAGTTGTCTCTGTACTGGAATTTAGTTCTATCCTTGATTTGAAACTGAAGAGGTTATTTTCTCTAAAATTCACCACATGGGTTGGTTAATATCTAGGTTTGCTTTCTCTTGCGGTACTGCTCATGGTTACTGGAGCTGGAATTTACCTGGAATGGTTATCTCCTACAGTTAAGTTACCATTCCCACAAGGCATATTAACCATTATGATTTTGTGCTGTTTTCTATTTTTTTAGTTAGTTTGTGCATTGGTATTTCGAGCATATCTTTGTGCGAACTTTATTGTGTTGGTCAATATAAAGGTAATTCTGTCTTGTAGGTCATAGCTGACAAGGGAATTGAGCTGCTATCAGCAACCTTGATATTCAGCATTGTTGTAAGTTCTAACTCGTCTTTTTTCTCAAATTTTAATCAATATATAGTTACATACCAACTTTTCTTCTTGAAAGTGCACTATTCAGTACCTTACTATGATTTGTTATGGTTATTTTGAGGTTTCTGTGGTAATTTACATTGCTGGTAAAAGTTCACGCAAGACAAGTGCTTCTCTGAAGCCGCATGTCACTGGAAAGTTCATTGATGACTGGTATGTACTGCATACCAAAATTTTCTCTGTTTTTTATAGTAAGAACCTGTGTGTCATACCTAGAATAGAGCACCCGGATGTACTGGAATTGGTATGGAAATGCATAATCTGTGGGAAACTTCATATTGGAAGCCTCCTTTATATTACATTGAACTCACGATTGTGCATACATCTCACTTCCAATTTCATGCCTATTAGAAATTATTGTTTGTTTTGCAGGTGGTTTGGGATCCAGCTCAATCCCCACTTCATGGGAGTTGATCTCAAGTATATTTGACTCTTTCTTCTCTTTGTCCAGTTGTTGTAGTTCACATGAACTTATGTATAACTTTACTACCCTCCCAGTCTACTTATTATTATTCTGAGATACTCAAATTAAATATATTAAGCTATCATGATGTTGGGTGGGTGGTTGTAATGGCCCGTCTTGGTTTATGGTAATGAATGGATTTAAGAGTGAAGCTAATATGAGCTTGAGCTCACCAAAGGAATGTTTTTGCAGAAAGATTAGGTTGTTGATCCCAGTCTACTTGATAAGCTGTACAATTTTAACTTGTTTTGTATAAGATCACATGGTTGAGAATTGTTGAGAAGTAAATGCACCAAAATAATCCAGTTTCCAATTTCTTAATCTTATATTCAAGATGACAACAAGAAATGAAATTACGATAGCACATGCTTTTTTTTTCATGTAGATCAAGATTTTGTCGTGTGCATTAGATGATCTGATCTTCTATGTTAAAACTTACAAAAATTTTCTGTGAGCAAGCCCATACTAACTTTACTCATTTGTTAAACTTATATGCTTTGTTTTTCCAAAAAAGATGCTAATATGAGTTGGTGTGCGGAAAATCTGCACAAATTTGTTTTATATTCTATTTGATAGCTTGTTCGTCTTATTTTGGTTCTGCTTTTGCTATTGTGTAGATTCTTCTTTGTTAGAGCTGGAATGATGGCGTGGTTGTTCATAAATCTTTCTATACTGTCAAAGAGCTATCTTGCTGGGACTGCCAATCTTTCTGTTTTTCTCTATCAGCTATTTTGTGCAGTAAACTACTATCTCCACTCAAATAAGACATAGTGATTGTACTTGTTTGCGATCTTATTTCTTTTTTTCCTAACTTCTTTTTTTTTTTTTTTTTTTGTGTAGCTCTATGTGATAGACTACTTCTATCATGAAGAACTCATGACCTCCACGTAAGCCCACCTCTATGTTAAACTAATGGCTTACTTCTGCATTGATTAGGTTTCTTTAAAACATTTTGGGACCCTTTGAGATCCTTCATTTTATTGTCAAATAGGAACAATCATAATCAATGTGTTTTCTTGTAAATTTTGTAGATGGGATATTATTGCAGAAAGATTGGGCTTCATGCTGGTGTTTGGCGATCTAGTTTTCATCCCCTTCACATTTAGTATACAAGTTTGTCCTTGTTTATTTTTTTCAGATAATCGCATTTTATATTTAGGCTTGGCGAGCCAACGTAAAAATTCAGCCAATCTTATGGTTGGGACAAAATGCTTTGTTGTTGTTGTAATCGCATTTTATATTTCTTTTTGAGCTATGGTTGAGGTGGGGTGGGGGACTAGTTTCAGTGCTTATTAGTGTGCACTCATAACAGCAGTCCATTTTATATATTTATTTATCTATTTCTTCTTATGTTTTCCTTAAAGGGTTGGTGGCTTCTGAAAAATCAAGTGGATCTGCCCCTATTTGCTATTATTGCCAATTGTTTCATCTTCATCACCGGGTATTTGTTTTCTACTGGGACCACATTGTTAAATCACACAATTTCCATAACATTTTATGATAAACATAATTTATCAATAATTAAATGCAACTATGAGATTGATTACAATCATAACTAATTTCAATTATTTGTATCTTTTCCTGTGTATGCAGTTACCTGGTATTTAGGGGAGCGAATAAGCAAAAACACATATTCAAAAAGAACCCTAAGGCTCCCATTTGGGGCAAACCACCCAAACTGGTTGGTGGAAAATTGCTTGCTTCTGGTTACTGGTATGCCCGTTGACCTGATCATTGTTTTTATTTGTGAAATATAGTATTACTTCTAAAAAGAATATCTGAACTTCATGGAATTACTTTTGCACATTGTACTTGAGAAAAAGGTGCCCTCCACCAGCTTTGTGCCCCAAGTCATACTGATACAGATCTAAAAACTAAACATAGCATCACAACTTGAAATATGTCAGTTTCCAACAAAGAACATAACAAAATAGATGCATACATTGCAATCAACAACAACAACAACAACAAAGCCTTTTAGTCACAAACAAGTGGGAGTTGGCTAAGAGATGAAACCCAATTCAGAGTCGTGAAATTTGATTGCATTTCATTTCCATTGCACTCATCTTTAATGAAACAAGATAAAACTGATGAAAGCAAATAGTAGCCACCAAGCATCAGTTTCTCCTCCAAATCTGGGAGTGGGGTCCATGTTGGTCACTTATCTCGATAACCTCCTTCAAAACCCCGATATTTTTTAATAATAGAAATTAAATTAATTAATTATAAATACACAGAAAGAGTATTTGAAAACTTTGAAAAATAGAAAAGACCAGTGTTGCGACCACCGGCCTTTTGAAAAAGGCCAAATGGGCGGTGTTGCTAACACCATCCACTAAACCATTTCAATTTCTAACGCCACTTTGTACTCCAAATTTTTTATTAATAAAAATATTAATAATTTAATTAAACTCTTGAGTTATTTTTAGGTATTTTTTTTTGTAACAACTTCAGCTACGCTCGTCAGGATCGTAATTTGATTTTTTATCGTCGCAAGTCATCGATCTGTAGATATTCGAGTCTATTTTTATTGCGTCGAGTTTGTTTTGCGGTCAGAGGAATTTGCATTCCAAATTTGACTCCATCTTCAACTTATGTCTTAATTAGTAATTTTTTATCACGAGTTAGCGTCAGATTCAATTTTGAATCGCTCGTTTCTACGACCACAAATCAGGCTCGGCACGATGAAAGTAGACTCGGTTATCTACAGCTCGATAACTTGCGACGATAAAAAAAAACTAAATACCGTCCCGATGAGCATAGTCGAAGTTATTACAAAAAATTATCTAAATATAATTCAAGAGTTGAATTAAATTATTAATATTTTTATTAATATAGAATTCGAGTACAAAGGTGGCGTTAGAAATTGAAATGGTTTAATGGACAGTGTTGCCAACACTGTCCATTTGGTCTTTTTCAAAATGTGGTGTTCGCAACACCGACCTTTTTTATTTTTCGATTTTATCAAATACTTTTTCTGTCTATTTATAATTACAACAACAACAAAATCTTTATTTCCAAATAAATTGTGGTAGGCTAGATATGAAACTCAATCTGAAATGATGTCTATTTATAATTAATTAATTAATTAATTTCTGTTATTGAAAAAAAAAACAGTTCAAAACCCCTGGATGGACCTGCGATGTGAGACATTTGACGTAACATATTAAAACCAAAGTTAACTTCAAATAAGTAATTGTCTCCTTTAGCTTTACCCCAAAAGAAGGCCAATTTTTTTCTAACCTTATCGAAGAGATTTAAACTTACCTCTTTGAAAGAAGCCTATTCCTTTTATTTCCAATATACATCATCAACAACAAAGCCTTTATTCCCACACAAGTTGGGGTAGGCTATTTTATTACCAATATAAATGAAAACCCGATTCCACATACGTCCTTTCCCCCACAACATCGTGCGCAGTATGCCAGCAGAATCCTACGTAAAATAAACAAGGAGTATGCATATGAGCAAGTAATTACCATCTTCTAAAAGAATAAACATGAATATTCAAAACAGTAAACTTTATTTTTTTACTAAAAGAATTTGTAAATATGTCATGATCTCAATAGGGATCAGACAAGTAACAACAAGATACAGGGATTGAAATTGAAATATAAATTGAGAAAATAAGAATAATTGAGATGAAAATGGGATTGAATAAGATGTTTTATTGGATACTCAAATGGAATACAGAAAAGAGAGAGAATAAAAACATGATATAAGTTTCTAGAGAGTTTGCAAATTCATCGATAGAGAAACAACTTGAGCTAGTTGCCTTATATACTAGGCAATTCACAATTTTACTATTAACAGAAGATAAAAGTAATTAGTAAAAAGTAAAGAACTTAGATGATACTCCTTCTGACAAGTAACTAACGCATCAGCTGATCCTATCTCCTCCCTTTTACTTAGATTGTCCCTTAGCTTGCATTTCTGACACTTGGGTCCCTCCTGCAGGCCTACTTGCATCTCTTTTAATTAAATTGCTATAGACCCATTACTCTTCACATTGCTACGACCCATTTCATTAAACATAAACCCAATGGCCCTCTTCCCTTTAGTAACGGCTAGTTCCCTTATGTATAGCTCAACTCCTGATATGTCTGGTACAAGATCTTAACAATACCGTCCCCTCATGAAAAGCTTGTCCTCAAGCTTCTGATTATAAAATCGATAATGGAAAAACAAATAATGCACCTTTGTATCAGCCTTGATGCAATGTTGTATCTGTAGCACCTGATTCATCACCTTCAATTGCCTTTCTTAACTTAACAAAAGTAATTCTTTGATGAACACAAGTCTTTCCCTCTCTTCTTCTCAATTGAGCTAGATCTCAGTTTCTTTTCAATCAACCCCTTACTCGTAATTGCTGCCGGATTGATTTCCCTTCAAATGTCAACAATTTAAGATGCAGTATTGGTGACACAGTCAGAAATTGAAATGTTGACAATGCCTCCCTCCTCATCTGAAAATTGTCTTCAAGGCTCTCAAGAGTAAACTGTTCACTCAATACGTCAGTTCCCTGCTACTGTATAGCACCCTCTCTCAAGTGTTGCCATATCACCAATATTTTGAATGCTGCTACCCTAGACTTCCCTGTTACTCTCTTTTTTAGTATGGGCACAGGTTCAACACTCATCTTGCTTTCAAGATCACTTAAGGCTAATTGAAACATGACTGCACTTTTCCATGCCACTGGTTTCTTCAATATTGTGGGAATAGGGGTTATAGGATGCCATAGTGGCAGTAAGGTCAATTTCAAGTGGTATAGTGCTGATGCAATTTTCTCCAGAGTTTTAAAGGAACTAAAATACCTTGGTTGTAAATTCAAACAATATCCCCACTTCTGTTTTAAGGCTCGAGTTGGCTTCAATTTAGCCTTGAGAAGTTTCAGTGTCTTAGACCCTCATTCAACTAAAGGAATTAACCTAACCCACAGTTTAAAACTCATGCTTTCAGTTGCAGTTCCTTCACCTTTCTTCAACTCTTCAATCTGACTATCAGGTTGCACCTGAATTTCATCCCAATTACATCTTCATGAGAGAGATTAGACCACCGAAAATATTTCACAAGTACAGGTCTTAGCTTCTCTTTCAATTCAAAAACCCTCAATAGGGATCAGACAAGTAACAACAAGATACAGGGATTGAAATTGAAATATAAATTGAGAAAATAAGAATAATTGAGATGAAATTGGGATTGAATAAGATGTTTTATTGGATACTCAAATGAAATACAGAAAAGTGAAAGAATAAGAACATGGTATAGGTTTTCTAGAGAGTTTGCAAATTCATCGATAGAGAAACGACTTGAGCTAGTTGCCTTTATATACTAAGCAATTCACAATTTTACTATTAACAAAAGATAAAAGTAATTAGTAAAAAGTAAAGAACTTAGATGATCCTCCTTCTGACAAGTAACTAACCATCAGCTGATTCTATCTCCTCCCTTTTACTTAGATTGTCCCTTAGCCTGCATTTCTGACACTTGGGTCCCTCCTGCAGACCTACTTGCATCTCTTTTAATTGAATTGCTACAGACCCATTACTCTTCGCATTGCTACGACCCATTTCATTAAACATAAGCCAATAGCCCTCTTCCCTTTAGTAACGGCTAGTTCCTTATGTATAGCTCAACTCCTGATATCTCTGATACAAGATCATAACAAAAAATGGTCTAGAATATTTACCAATTTATATGTACAAAAGCCCCAAAGTGGTCCGACCCTTCCGTGGAGGGCAAGCGGAAATTAAGTGCACCAGGCTGCCCTTTTTTTATACACACAAACATTGGTCATAATGTAATTTTTAAACTGGTAATGGAACCGTTCTTATGTAGTATTATCATGCTTGACTGCTCAAAATGGTTTTCATATGCAAATGACATCCCGCTGTTGGTATAGTTGTTGAGATTTATGGCATTTTGTATTAGTTTTAGTATGTTTCAGGTTTTAGGTCTTTTGTAGGGTCTTTAGTGTAATAGTGACATTATGAGTACTTTGAGGGACTAAAGTGCAAAAGAGTCTATAACTTTATATATACCCAGCTGGGGTCATTAATGAAATATCTCTTTTTTTGCTACAATTTCTACTTGGTATCAGAGCCAAACAAATTCCTAGGGTTAGCCACAGCAGCCCATTCAAGTTTTTCTTTTTCTGCTGTAAATAAATAAAGAAAAAAAAAGGAAACAACTCACGCCGCCAGATCGCGCCTGGCCCTCGAGTTGGGCTGCGTCGCCAGAGCGCTCGTCTGGGCTACGTCGCCAAATCACAAGGCTCGTTTGGCCGCCGTCGCCAGTTGCTAGGGGCAAGGAGAATCGAGAGTCGCTAGTCGCCAGGGGCAAGGAGAGTCACCGTCAGCCAGTCGCGCCGCCGACGTCTGCTGTCTGGGTTGCGTCGCCAACAACGAGTTTAAGGCAATCAGGTCGCTGCTGTCTGGGTTGCGTCGTCAACAGCGAGTGCAAGGCAGTCAGGTCGTGTCACTCGTGCAGATCTGTCAGATCCGTCGCTGTCTGGTCGCGTCGTCGACAGGGAGACATGGAGCGTCGCGAATGGGGAGACTGTCAGCTTTCGTAGTGTCGGCTGAGGCTTAGGGTGTCGTTGCCGAGTTACAGATTTGTCCATCAGATTCGTCGAGGTTTTTCGATACTGTCTCGCTGAAAAGAAAAGTGTGTTCAGTGTGTTTGATTTGGATATCTAGGAAATAGACCCGATCTTTAGCTTAGCTTGATGCTTGTTTAGAGATCGGGATCAAGTTTCGGAAAAAAAGAGGATAGAAAGGACATGATTTGGATCTAGATCTCGAGGGTGCGAGATCAAAGTTTCTTAAAAAAAAAAAGAGAAAGGAAAACTCGATTAAGATTGATGGCTGATGAGACGTCGGACAAAGGCAAGAACTCTATGGAGGGTATCTTGGGAAAGCTGAGTGCGTCCGAGATCTCGATCTTGATGCGAGCATTTAGTGTGGCTGCAAGCGAGAGTGCAGCGAAGCTTACTCCTAGAGTAGAGCTCCCACCAGTGGATATGAAACTAGACGGACCAGCGTCGTACCTGAGCTGGTCCCGTAGGGTGAAATACATATTACAGGGAAAAAATCTAGAGGGATTTCTTACTGGAGAAAAGATCGAACCAGTTGAGGGTTCGCCGGAGAAATGTGAGTGGAAGTCTACTCACATGGTGATATACATCTGGCTTCTGAATTCTATGGCTCCGTCTATTGCATCCACTGTGGATGGTATAGAACGGGTCAAGGATGTCTGAGAGAAGCTAAAGAGAACTTATGATGGTGTGGGAAATAACCTAAGGGTTTACCAGATCAAGAGGGAGATCGCTGCAATGGTTCAAGGAGACAGAACTGTGCAGGAATATGCCACAGAGCTGGAACGCTTGTGGTTGGATCACGATCACCTCAGAGCTCACATAGGCTGTAGTGATCCTATGTGTAAGATGTTTGAGTTTTGTAAGCAAGATAGGACTATGGGGTTTCTTCAGGGTCTTGCACCAGGATATGAGCAAAGAGTTGCAATGTTACTGGGCCATCTGAAGATTCTCCCATGGGAAGAGGCGGTTTCTGCCATGATTCAGGAGGAGACTAGGATCTTACTGCAGACTGGAACATGCGTTGTTCCCAAAGTCCTAGCGGTCTCCAATATAGGTAACACCGGATCTAGAGGAGAGACCCGTGAGTGTTACAATTGTGGCGATATATGTCACTTAAGGGACGCATATGCCCTAAACTACAAAGGAATAGGAACTCAGGTGGTCGAGGCCAGCCTGGAGGTCGTGGTAGAGGGCGTGGAGGCCGCAGAGGCGGTGGAAGAGGAGGTTACCGGGCAAATCTGACGGTAGATGATAATGAGGAAGGAGGAGTAATGAGTGATACTCTCTCTGAAGAGGAAAATGCAATGCTTGATTTGCTGATGAAAAGGAAAGCAATAAGCGAAGGAAAGAGAGTGGTAGACGACACAGTGGAATGTGGATCTACCACATCTTCTGGAAAGGACAAGTCTGCTCATTTGACTTATGGTCCACGAGCATATGCCATCATTCCATCCACTAAATCAAGTGAGTGGATAGTGGATTTTGGTGCGTCCAGACACGTGACAGGAGATGCTGGAGAATTCTCCTCTTATACTCGCCTGACAGTTTCAGGGAGTATTCAGACGGCAGATGGAATAGCTCAGCCAGTGGTTGGCAAGGGCACGGTTGGATGTACCAGCTCTCTAACTCTGAGCGATGTTTTGCATGTTCCCTCCTTCCCTGTGAGCCTCTTATCTATAAGTGTCATTATTCTCCAACTAAACTGTGTCGTTACTTTTGATATTCCCAAGGTAGTATTTCAGGATAAACGAACATGCAAGAAACTTGGGACTGGCACGTGTATAAGGGGCTATGGTATTTGGATAGAAAAGGAATAGACTCAGCTCTCTCATCCATTATGGAGAAGACGGGAAGAATGGAGAGTAGTGTGGAGGATATATTGCTACTTCATCATAGGCGTTTAGGTCATCCTTCCTTTAGCCTTTTGAGTCGCTTATATCCCACACTATATGAAAAAGCCAATAAGGATAGACTGGTATGTGATGCTTGTGAGCTGGGCAAACATACTAGAAGTTCATATGCTAGTTCTGGGAATAGGAGTTCGCATGTGTTTGACCTAATACATTCTGATGTATGGGGACCATGTCCCACAACTACTATGAATGGATATAAATATTTTGTGACATTCATTGATTGTTGCTCTCGTGTAACTTGGATTTATCTGATGAAAAACAAGAGTGATGTGTTTGCCTGTTTTAAAGATTTTCACAAAGACATTCAGACTCAATATGAGGGAGTTGTGAAAGCATTGAGGTCTGATAATGGGAGAGAGTACACCAACAGGGCGTTTGGGG
The DNA here is from genome assembly GCA_964058865.1 of Eleocharis quinqueflora. Taxonomy (NCBI): domain Eukaryota; kingdom Viridiplantae; phylum Streptophyta; class Magnoliopsida; order Poales; family Cyperaceae; genus Eleocharis; species Eleocharis quinqueflora. The sequence continues at coordinate 66,772 of CAXKVX010001282.1, forward strand.
AGTACTTGTCAGCTTAGGGAATACATCATCAAACTACTTGTCCGTATACACCTGAGCAGAATGGGATAGCGGAACGGAAAAACAGACATCTTCTCGAGACAGCTCGGAGTATGATGATTTCAATGAATGTTCCTAAGTATTTGTGGGGACAAGCAGTCTTGACAGCTGCCCAGTTGATTAACAGGATGCCCTCAAGGGTGCTGGATTGGAAGACACCTTTTGAGGCATGGCAAGGAAGAAATGGAGATATTCTTCCATTGAGAACCTTTGGTTGCACATGTTTTTTTCAAAACAATCGACCAAATGTGGGAAAGCTGGACCCAAGAGCGATAAAATGTGTTTTTGTTGGATACTCATGTACTCAGAAAGGATATATGTGTTGGAGTCCAGTTAAAAGGAAGTTGCTTGTAAGTATGGACATCACGTTTCGTGAGACGGAACCATACTACTCTTTCGAGATGACCTCCCCATTTGGAGATATGTTTGAGACTGAAAGAGCAAATCACGAGGAGAGTTATGACTATGGAAGTACAAGTAGGATAGCGAGTGTAGGTGGCATCTCATGTCCTCTGACTATTGAGGATTCAATAAGGACACCACATCGTGAGGAACCTGAGGAAGGAAGTTCTCAGGAAACACAAGAGGATGAGACTCAAGCTTAGGGGGAGCAAAGATCCCAAGAAATCCAAGAGGGTGGAACTCAAGCTCAGGGGGAGCAAAGATCCCAAGAAATCCAAGAGGGTGGAACTCAAGCTCAGGAAATCCAAGAGGGTGGAACTCAAGCTCAGGGGGAGCAAAGATCCCAAGAAATCCAAGAGGGTGGAACTCAAGCTCAGGGGGAGCAATTGAGGGTGTATGAGAGGAGAAGAAAGGAGAATGGGGTTACAGGACAATCGGCGGCAACTACGGCAAATGCCCCAAGTGTGCCACGTCCCTTGTCCTTGTCTTCTCCGTCTCGTGAGATATTGACACCATCCAACTCGGATTCAGCTGTGAGACGAACCGCCCGCAGCAATGCGGGGGTTCCCCCTGATCGTTGGGGTTTTCCACGTATTCCTCATGACATTGCTCAGTTTGTCTCTTATTCTAAAATCTTTCCTGAGCATAGAGCACTTATCGCATCCTTGGATAATGTCTCTATTCCTGAGTGTTGGCAGGATGCCAAGTAAGATCCAAAGTGGAAACATGCCATGTTGGAAGAACTTGTGGCACTAGATAAAAACAAGACGTGGGAGCTTGTGCCCCTACCGCCGGGTAAGAAGGCGGTTGGATGCAAATGGGTCTTCACTGTGAAGCAAACCTCAGAGGGTCGGATTGAGCGCTACAAGGCTCGACTAGTGGCAAAAGGGTACAGTCAGACCTATGGCATAGACTATGACGAGACGTTCGCACTTGTGGCAAAGATGAGTACGGTGCGGACGTTGGTTTCTTTGGCCGCCAACGGAGGATGGAATTTACACCAACTGGACGTGAATAATGCCTTTCTTCATGGTGAACTGCAAGAAGAGGTGTACATGGAGGTACCACCAGGATTTGGTACAAATCAGTTAGTTGGTAAGGTGTGTAGGCTCAAGAAGTCGCTTTATGGACTGAAGCAATCACCGCGAGCCTGGTTTGATAGGTTTAGGAAAGCTATGGTAGGCATGGGTACAAGCAAACCAATGCAGACCATACGGTCTTCTTCAGGTGGAAGGGAGACAACATCACTGTGCTAGCAGTGTACGTGGATGATATGATCATCACAGGTGATGATGAGAGCGAGATAGCTCGACTGAAGGCGAGATTGGGAAAGGAGTTTGAGGTGAAGGATCTGGGGCAATTGAGATATTTTCTCGGGATTGAGGTAGCACTTGGTGCGAAGGAGATTGTTCTATCCCAGCGAAAATATGTGCTAGACCTACTCAAGGAGACGGGCATGCTGGGATGCAAGCCCGCTGTTATTCCCATGGACCAAAAATACAAGTTGAGTGCAGAGGCCGGAGAGCTTGTTGACAAAGAACGGTACCAGAGATTGGTGGGCTGTTTGATCTATCTGAGTCACACGCGTCCAGATATATCATTTGCAGTAAGCGTGGTGAGCTGTTACATGCATGATCCTAGGAAAGGACATATGGACGCAGTGTATCATATTTTGAGATACTTGAAGAGTGCACCTGGAAAAGGAATAATTTTCAGAAGGAATGGACACTCAATCGTTGAGGGCTATTGCGATTCGGATTGGGCTAGTTGTGCTGATGACAGAAAGTCCACATCTGGATATTGCATGTTCGTTGGAGGTAACTTGGTCTCCTGGAAGAGCAAGAAGCAACCAGTGGTCGCGAGGTCCACTGCAGAGGCAGAGTGTAGGGCCATGGCTTTGAGCGTTGCAGAGATGTTATGGCTAAAAACCTTGTTGACAGAGCTCGATTTGAACCGAAGAGCCCCGATGAAGCTGTGGTGCGACAGCAAGGCCGCAATTAGTATTGCGAACAACCCCGTGCAACACGACCGAACCAAGCATGTGGAGATTGATAGATTATTCATCAAAGAGAAGCTGAATAGTGGAGTGATAGAGTTGAGGCATGTAGTCACTAAAGAGCAAGTAGCTGACTGTCTCACTAAAGGATTGAGTTCACTTGATTTAGCTAGGTGTTGTGAAAAGATGGGCTTGAAGGATATCTTTCGTCCATCTTGAGGGAGAGTGTTGAGATTTATGGCATTTTGCATTAGTTTTAGTATGTTTCAGGTTTTAGGTCTTTTGTAGGGTCTTTAGTGTAATAGTGACATTATGAGTACTTTGAGAGACTAAAGTGCAAAAGAGTCTGTAACTCTATATATATCCAGCTGGGGTCATTAATGAAATATCTCTTTTTTGCTATAATTTCTACTATAGTTAATGTCAAACCAATAATGTTTGAATCACGTGTTTTCTGTTAGCTCAAACCAAACTGCATCAAAACCTTTGAATTGGAAAATGAATTTATCTAATTATCTAAAGACCTTATATATGACTTATTTGGAATCCGCATATGCTGCCATAGTTGTGATGGCAGCCCGCTGTCATAATTAATTTGAGTGATCGGATTAAATTTGGGCAGTTCAGATTCGATGCAGGGGTTGTATATTATAATATTATTTTTGTGGGACCCATGTGTCATAGACACAAGGGCAGCTGACTGCCATCATAAGTAATGGTGGCGGATACAAATCCGACTTATTTGAATATATGGGTGAAATTCTCAATACATAGATCTCTTTTGGTTTTGGTACGAATTAAAATATTGGGTCTTTGGTTTTGCAAATACAGTAAAGTATTGACACTAGTTTGCAAAATGAGCATCTGAATAATTTGATTACAGGAATTTGATAATAAAGTTCTTTTCATGTGCAAATGAACAGTTAGGATATTCATCAAGAAGACAAGAACTATGCTTTATAATTCTTCCCACAATGTTCTTGATTAAAACAAGCTGAAGTATATGCAGAACAAAAAAAACTCTTATGAGTATGATATTTCAATTTTTATATTGTGCATGGCAGGGGAATTGCAAGGCACTGTAACTATCTTGGTGACTTGATGATAGCACTATCATTCAGCTTGCCCTGTGGAGCAAGGTTTGGATATGCATTTTAATTTATTTCTTCACGGGTCATTTGTGATAGTGCAAGGAAATTATTTAATGACATATTTATTATTTCCATTTTGCAGCTCTGTGATCCCATATTTCTACCCAATATATCTTTTTATTCTTCTTGTATGGAGGGAGAGGAGAGATGAAGCAAGGTGCTCACAGAAATACAAGGAGATCTGGGCTGAATATTGCAAACTAGTTCCTTGGAGAATATTTCCTTATATCTATTAATAATATTCTTCTTTTTCTTCTTTTATTAGGAATTGTCTAGGTCTTTGCAATTATTTTCTAGCAAAAGCTGAATTTTGTATGAGTCCTTCTGAGACACGCCTCTCACTCATTCTAGGATTTCAATAATTTTCAGCATCTGTATTACATTTAGGTTGTGTTCCCTAGTCTAGGTGAGGAGAGGAATCAGGAGAAGGGGAGGAGAAAAGGGAGAATGACCTGTTTTCACCTTGTTTCAGAGTTCTACAACAGGTAAAGGAAGAGAATCGAGGCGAGGTGCGGAGAAACACAGTTCATTTTCGATCAGATTCGTCCTCTCCTAATTTGAAGGGCAACAACAGTAACTTTCCATCCATTATCTTCTCAATTCCTCCCTCTTCTTTTTCCTTCAAACTCGGGAGCACATCCTTATGTGAGGTTATATTATGTAGGTCAGTAGGTTGAGGGAGGATTATATAGACAAAAATCCAATAGCAACAACCATCATAGTGGTTAATGGATTAGAGAGACAAATCCAACCTGAATCTTTATATAGACATATAATTGTTCGGCGCAATTTTCTTTTCTTTAGGTTGTGCTCCAGAAGAGGTTAAACAATGGCGAGGGAGGGAAATGTTAGAGATATAGCTTGCTTCAGAGTTTTTAAGAGAGTGAATGAGTTGGTAAAAGAAGAAGATGAATTCTTCATGGTTTACAGATTACAACAAAGCAAGGTAAAAGAGCCCTTGGGTTAAGCAAATAAAGTTCCTCTGTGTTAGCATACAATCCAACTTTTCCTGCCATTGAGTCAAATCCAGATTGTCCAGCAATCTCCTCTAAATTCCCCAGTGGTTTGTGTACACTTCCAGCAATAACTCTGCACACCAACAAAACCTTTCTTTCTGATGATGTATCATCATTAAAAATTTCAATGTATCTAAAAGCTCTACTGCTGGCTGAAGTAGTGAAAACCCCGACTGTCTTTCATTTCGTTCTTTGCGGAGAAACCATGCCTTGTTATGTGGCAAACATTGCATTTATCTGATGAACAAAGGCTTGAGGAGTTGTTGGTACCGAGCAAGCATGATATTGTCGTACCGTAGAAGCATAAGAGTTCATTACCATCGGCCAGACAATGAGGGTGCTTTTTCGGGAGCTTGCTTGCTCTTAATTTTACTGTTTCATGGTATCCTTCAAAACGAGTCAGAGTTTTTTTGCCTGTTGTGAACTTTCAGAACTCACTTGACTCGGCAGCTATTTTGGTCGGATTTTAGCCAGCTTGTTCGGCAGATGAGCTCGACAATTTTCCTTGATGAGTCTCCTTCCGCAAGCTCAGTAACTACACATAAGAATAGGTTAATTTATCAGATAATTAACTCTGGTCATACCAAAAAAAATTGAAGAAGAAATGGATTAAACAGAGTTAAATGGTAAGGAAACATTAGGATAGATGATCAGTGATATATATTACGGATAATTAATTTAAGTATTTTCTAAGTACAGTCCATCTTAGAATAACTCCTAAATAACACCTGTTGATTTTAAGGAATAGAAAATTTAATTAAAAATTAAATCGAGCACTTTCATAATATTAATTAGTCTGAAATCTTTAATCTTCAAATGTATAATCAATACAGAGAATTTCATTCCATCATCAGTGAGTAAGCATTACGTATATACTCTTTTCTCGAATAAAATAGATTATTACATTTCCCAATTATATTTTTAATTATTTAATGTGTGCTATAATATAGAGTAGCACAAAATTTAATACAAATTTAAAGGAAACCTTCAAAATATATATGAAAATTATATTTACTAATGGCGCCATTTATCCTATAACATTTTTCAGAAAATGTTAACAATCTATAATACGATATAACATCACATATTTTTAACCTCACTAATTTAGGATGTTAGGAATTCATTTCAACAAATTTATTTTTCAAATTGTTGAAAAGTAATGGTCAAATGACCGTTAGAATTAAAAGGCCCAAATAACCGTTGGGCGTATACTAGCCGTTAGAATTGATTTCTATATAAGTTTGAGAGTTCATTTGTAATACAAGAAACAAGCAATATAATGCAATATTAGTCTTCTCATTCTCTTCTCAAATTATAATTTTCAAAATGGTATCAGAGCAAGTTGTTGCTCGATTCAGAAAATCTTCCGCAAAATCAATGGCTAAAGTCTCTTCTTTCAAAATCACCGCTGTTCAAGTCAAAGATAAAGAAAAACTCATTTAATCACAAGTGGTGACTCTGTCCGACAACAAAGTCAATAATAAAAATATTGCTTGTGAAAATGCTTCAATTCTTAACAACAGTCTTCAAGAAAAACTTTCTGTTACAAAAATCTTGAACGGATTTCATATTTCTCATTAATATTCTAACCCCAAAATTCATATGAAAGACCAACTTGAAGTATTTCGATATCTTCTTTCCACGATACTATTTGGCCATATGAAGGGTTGTTATACCAACAAAATCAAATCCTTACCGTATGACCATCTCATCCAAAGGATAATCAAAGCCGATGCAATTCCACTCAAACCAAACCTTAAAATGGTAAAACTAAATTTTTTTTTTGGATGAAATGACAAGTCTTCGATGGACGAAAAAGAAATATGCGGTCAATTTGAGAACAAGGTCAATGAATGAATTCAATTCTCTAATGTCAAACCAAACCAATATGTGGACCCAAACGAACCTACTCCAACGATACCACTCTATTACAATCTAGATTGTCAGAGCGCAAGCTCTCTCAAGATGAAACCCCCAACCTTCAATCTTCCGAGCATTTAAACCAAAGTGACATTAAGCCATTCTTACTTCTCTAAACAATATTCAAGTTTAAAATGATCGCATTGAAAAGCGACAAGTCAAGATGAAGATGCGTGAGTTCTTTGGATGATTCCGAGGGCACTATGACTCTTTTTATAAGGACCATGTTGCCCACAAAGCAATGTGTATTGAAAATTTAGGTTTGGATCTTGGTGAAACCTCCAAAGGTAAAAATAAAAAGAAGAAGGTGCGAAATAACGATGGTAATGCGGAAAATGTGGATGGTGGTGGTAGAAAGAGAAATGATGATGCGGATGAAGGCGATGGTGGTGGCACTACGAGCAACATTGATGACACCATCATAATGGATGTTTAGTTAGTTTAATAGCATTTTTGTTTTCTTGCTTCGAGAGTTTCTTTTGGTTATGGTTGTTATGTTACTTAGGTCTCGAACACTTTTATTTCTAAATTTGTGTGTTTGTTAAACTAGTGACTTAATTAGGTGTGCTATGTACTGATGACTACCTATTGTTTGTCTTCTAGTATTTATGATTGATGTGAATGCTAAGTTTATATGTGCATGAATCAAAATAAAACTTAAATTTAGGTGGAGTTATTAACTTGAGGGGAGCCCTTAAACTAAGGGGGGCTACGTAAATTTGCTATATCGAACTCACATTATGCTTAAAATTGAAAAGGAGATTTTTTAAATGTATCTACATCACCTTTTTGTATGATTTACAAAAAAAGGAGAACAACATCATGTGCATGAATCTTTCAAAAGTAAATATTTTCTCAAACATGCACGTATATTATAGTGTTGCAAATCGACAAAAAAGAGATTCTTGCATCAAACAGTTTCTTCATATTTGTCGATTTACAAAACAAACTTGAATTTTAAATTGTTTTTGTGTTTGAGCATTTTGTAGGGATATTTAAGCAAAATTAAAGATGAAAAGCAAGGAGCATATGCGATATGAAGAACAAGCTCATTACATGAAGCTTGAGACTTTAAATTAGCTCACTATTTACAAATTTAGAATAATAAAATTTGAGATTTGAAAGAAGAAAAAAATTTGCAAAAACAGCCAATAGCGTTATCTAGTGCTACATAACATTATAACGTCATCTCTGAAGAATATCGAGCTGGAAAATTGGCTAAGTCCAGAAAGTACAGAGCTCATCGTTATGTAACGCCATCTTGGCATCATAATGCTATGTGTACAGAATCCAATAATTAGTCAAATTCTCAGCTGAGTTTTTCCACATAAGATAGCGGTCTTTCATTCTAGTTGCCTGCTGAAAAATGCTTTCAATTTGACTTTTAGACGATTTAATGCTAGAAAACCCAAAAAAGGAAATTCCAACGTTCAAATTATTTTTTGTTTTGTGCTATAATGTTATAATGCTAGAGATAGCATTATAATGCTATCATGCAACATATTAGGTATTATTCTCTATAAAAAGAGACTACTCTTCTCCTTTCCAATTCAGTCATAGTCTCTTTCAAACATAATTCTCAATAGTCGCCATTGATTGAAAAGCCAAGAAATCAAATAGCTAAATTATATTTGCTTCATATATCAAAGTTACTTGTCCTTAATAGATCCAAATCTTTGTGAGAAATAACTTTGAGAGATCAATTCTACGATTCTCTTTTATTTGGCCTTTTTGCTATCGTGTATTTGGCCTCGTCTCTCATCTTTTGTGTGTAAGAGGGCAATGTTCGACCTTGTACAAGATGCTTGTGTTTAGTGCATCAGCTCAATCACTTTACCGCTTCGGAGGGACCAGGAGTCTCGGAGAGTAGGCTCGTCAATAGTCGAACTCCGTTAAATCTCGATGTCACATGTGCTTGGTCTGTTTGCAATTTATCAACCCTTATCTGCAATTTAATTACTTTATATTAATTGGTTGAAGAATTGCTTGACTTGCTTTAGATTAAAATTGTTTAAGTTGTTTGAATTGAATTAATTATTTGCGCTTCCGCAAATTAAAATAAAACTAAGCCAAATCAGTTGATTGCTTAAATTGATATAATTGTTGTGCCTTGTGAAATTTAAATTATGCATAATTTGCAAAAAAGACCCTAGACTTGTAAATAATCCTGTTCACCATCCTTCTAGGATTTAACACAATATTTGAACTATATATAATGAGAACAATGAATGATCTAATGGCATGAGCTTGACTATTTAGCTATTGAGTTGAGAGGTCATGGTTTGATTCCAACTAGATCATTCATGTTGAGGTGTTAAGGTCTAACAAATGGTGCATTTGGTTCTAGAACTCCAAAGAAGTTCCAAACTTTTAAAAACTTAAGAATTTGTGTGTGTTTGCTTGTGAAGAAAATTTAATTTAGCTTAAGAATTAGTTTAAGAACTTGTTTGTTGTGTTTGCTAGTTAGTATTTTAAGAACTTGTTTGTTGTTAGCTCGTTAGTAATTTAAGATAGGAGTATGATATCATAAGTTTAAAAAGAGACAGTTTTACCATATTTGAAAATCATCTAGGGGTGCAAGTGTTTACTTGCGCCCCTAAATGTTTCTCTCGCTGACAAGTGGCCCCAATTTGAGAAATCTGGAACTTCTCGAATTTCACCCATCGAGGGGCGCAAGTAATTCTTTCTCTCGCTAACATGTGAGTATGAAGTGGAGAAACTAGGGCACAAGTAACACTTGTGTTCCTAAGAGGCTTTGAAATCGAGAACATCTTTGGAGATATTTCAAGAGCAACTTCACACAAATAATATAAAAAATAATGATCTAGTGGAAATCAAACCTATGTCCTATCAATTCAGCGCCTCTACTCTAGCACACCTGCCACTATACCATTTTTATTTCTCGTGAGATATGAAACAAATATTCTATTTATACAGATTCTAATACTAAAAGACCCTCAACTATTTAAAGTAAATTTATCGTAACACATTATTAATATTATTATTACTTCTGTTACTTTTGTTATTATTATTATTAATAATAAAATTAATATTTTTTTATCTTTATAATAATTAATAATAACATTATTATTATTATAATCATTATTAGTAATATTTTTTATTTTTCAATTTTTTTATTTTTTACTATTTTTTTATTTTTATTATTGTTATTTTATTCATAATATTTTTGTTTTTATTATTCTTATCTTTATTATTATTTTTATTATTCTTAATTTTTTATTAATATTACTATATTAATATTACTATTAATATTATTTTATTATTAATAATCAAATAAAATAAAATAAAAACATGCACAAAAATATGATTTAATGGTGTAAATATGAACATAATAAGAAAATATAAAAAATATAAGTCACAAATAAGCTTAGATGCACAACTATTTTTGCATCCTAAGTTTACCAGACAGCTGAGTCGCGCACCTGCAAAAGCACGAGAAAAATGCGTGAGAATCTGAAAAAAAAAAAAAGGAAAAACATAGGGACGTCCTTAACCGTTGGTAAAATTTGTAAAGAGTGTTTGACCATATCCGTTAAATTTCCGTAATTTTGGACCGTTTTGAAAATTTTCCCAGCAAAAACCCGAATCGCTCTCTTATTCTCCTCAAACCGAAATACTCTCAAGTCGGTGAAATGGGGTTGCTCTTTTGGAGGAAAGGGAAGAAGGCAGCGACAGAGGCAACCAAGCCTTCCGACAAGGGAGCCTCCGATGCTTACTCCGGTGCCACGTCGGAGGGAAAGGAGATGGCCGGGATGCACGGGGCGGTGGAGGTGCAGCGGCCGACGGAGGTGACGGTGTTCGAATTTGGATCGACTAAGGTGTCCGGCGAGCGAGTCACCTTGTCCGGATATTGTCCCGTTTCCGATGAGCTGGAGCCTTGTCGCTGGGAAATTGTACCTGCTCTGGAAGACAACGCGCCTCAGTTCAGGATTGTCTTCTGATTAGTTTGTCTCTGTCACTCTGTGTGTGTTATGAGTGTTCATGATTGTGTTCAGAAACAATGAAAATTTTGAATTAGATTTTGACATGGTTGTTTAGTCAAAGGAACTTGTAGTTTTGGATGTCTTTCATTGTGGTCTGAAATTGTCAATTTTGGTAAATGGTAATGAATTTTATGTTGTTCTGAAGAACTGAGAGAAGAGATTTGATTGGATAACATTCTGTAATCTGTATCAAAGTATGTTGGATGATGGGATAGTAATCAGGCCTCAGTACAAAATTTCATGGGTTGTGAACTGAAACTTTCCGTTGGTTATCGGGGCGTCTATCAGATAAAATTGAGTGTTTGTACCTAATGTTGTTGGTTCGAATGCATGTTACTGCTTTGAAGAAATTTGATTCCCATTCCTTGTTAAATTAGAATGGGTATACAACATATAACACAGGTTTCCTTGTTGATGTAATTGCTATGCAAATTGGCCTCCGGAATTCAGTTTACTTTTCATGGTGAAACTTACACAGATCCTGGTATGAGTCCACCCTGGTTGCTGTGTTTTTTTTATTTGTTAAATCTGATTAAAGACAGTATACCGATGAGCTCAAGGTTTGTGCTCAGGATTTTAATTATTTTTTGTCTGTTGGGTGTTTTTGCATATAGATTATAGAAGGAAATTTGTATTCTTCATTTTATATTCTTGATTCAGGTCATGTTCTATTCTTGCTATTACTGATTACTGCTAATGCAGTAAGTATGACATAACATAAGGCTAAGCTTTCCAATCACAATCAAAATGATTTGTATTGGCATCTTCGTACTATATAGGTATATTGTCTGGATTTAGCCAATAACCAAACACTTCAAAAATTGCCATTGCATATTGGTGGTGGATGTGAATTTAGTGTACCAGGTTTTTACCAGCATGTGCCTGAAATGGTTGAATAAGTTTATTTTCATGCAATTTATACAGCGGTCTACCTAGAGAATACCATAATTAAGCAAGTAGTTCCTTTTTTACTGAATGTTTAGATTGAGGGTTTTCAGATAGTAAGATACAGTGAAATAATTGTTGGATCGTCCCAAGAATTAATTGTACCATCAGCTCTGGTACTTGCAAATGTGCGGTGCACATAATCACCGAATCAAATTGATAGAAAATTTAACTCATCAATAAGTTACATTAATGAAATAATCAATATTACACCAACAACACCTAGCTTATCTACTTTCTAATAAACCTTTCGTTTCCTTCTTGATTTTTATTCCCAAAAATGATTAGCTTAAGAAAACAAAAGGAGAAAACTTACTAAGTTCTTGAGATTCGGTTGGTGGTGGCATGAGTTGCATCAATGTTAGAAAGCCTCGCAAGTCCAAAGTTTGCGATTTTAGAATTCATGTTTGCATCCAATAAGATTTTTTTGACTTTTAGGTCACGATGAACAAATCTTTGCTAGCAGATCATAGAGAAGAACCACTAACGCAAGAACAAATAGTCGATCGATCGCAACTTTCAAAGAAAAAAACTGTAGAATTAGGGATAGATACCTTGAAGAATCGAAGAGAAAGATGTCAATAATTGAAGAATCGATAAATCAAGAGGCGACAACCAACCCGCCTCTCATTGAGGCAGTGACTCGACGATCCGAGAGGTAAGCAAGCAGAGGCAGGAATGGTGGCGTCGCTACTTTGGAGACTCAAATTTAAATATTATATTTTACAATAAACCTAAAACTTTGTTAGAAGCTTTTTCTTCATTCTTGAGCTTATTCTTCACACTTCTTTCTTCACTTTCCTTTGATATGCTTATAATTTCCTATAAAAATCTCAAACAAAGAAATAGTGATAAAATGCCAATTTATTTTGCAAATCGACAAATACAAATAAATTGTTAGTTACAACAGTGCTTGCTATGGATTGGGCCAGATTTGATTGAAGTCCTAGCATCTCCAATCGCACACCATGGCGAAAGCAGCTCGAGTCAGAGGTTCGACCAGAAAGGCGCAGGCAGTAGGTCGCAACACTCACCAGAATCTCCAATCGCACACCATGGCCACAGCTCATGGTGTGGTGTGGCACGGATAGGTGTGGAGGTGCACTGATCGAAGAAGATCGGTGAAGAGATAGCAGTGGTCGGTGCTGATGAGTAGAGAGAAGAGAGAAATCACGGAAGGAAGGAAGAGAGGAAGAGAAGAAATTGTCGGAAGGGAGGAAGAGAGGAAGAGAGGAAGAGAAGTAATTAACTAACTGACAGCTATAATTAATTAGCTGTAATTAATTACTAATAGTTAATTAATATATCAATTAGTTATGTGGACTTTTAAGAAGGACAATAACAAGGGGGACAATAGATTTACTCAAATATATAATGGAACTAAGTAATTAATGTAATTGAGGAGTTAATGGAATTGAGCATGTAATGGTTAATTTGAGCTAAGCCTGCCTTAATTGAATTCCATTTAATTTTGTGCGGATTAGGAAGAGTAATTAGATGACACTACTACAGATTTGACCTTTAAAAGCGAATCAAATGAACCTTTAATATCGAACTGGAGGCCACTGTTAAAGAGAGGGCTGTTAAAAGTCCAGGAGTCCGCTGTTAGATGTCAGGTCTTTAACACCGGACCTTAGGCTTACGGTTCGGTGTTAAAAACCCTTTAATACCGGACACGAATCAAAAGGCCCGCTATTAAATACAACATTTAAAATCGGATCGTAAGCCTAGGGTTCGGTGTTAAAGGTATAATTTTCAAATTTGGCTGGTGGCGCGGGTTTTCAATTTTTTTTTTCAAAATGACCTAGAATTTTTAAATTTTTCTAAAAACGATCTTGAATATAATTTTATAAATAACCAACATTTTAAAATTCGTTCTAAAATGACCTAAGATATTATTTTGTTTAATGAAAAATCATATAATTTCACATATTTTGTAAAGCTAAAATTATTCGAATGAATATTTGTTAATTTCAACAAAGATTAAATAATATGAAAAAAACGAAATCTTCAATTAAATATTCTTCGAATCTCTTCTTCAATATTCTTCATAATAATTCTTCAACTATTCAAATCTTCAAATCTCTACTAATTATTAGAAGGGATTTTCTAAGTATAATTTTAATTGTTGAGAGATAAAGAGAAATGAGAGATGAAATGGAAATTAAAGAGGTTATATAGAGATGGGAGAGGGAAAAAAAGCTATCAATTCGTGGGTATTGTCTGAAAGGTTAATGAGCGTTGGATTGATTTCAAATGAACGATTCAGATTGAAGAAACACAGGTCGATCCGTGTGAATGCTTTTAAAACCGAACCCTGCAAGAATTTCGGTGTTAAAAACCTTTTAAAACCGGGCTGAAGTAGAGGTCGGTGTTAAAAACCCCTTTAACACCGGACTGGTGCAGCATTCAGTGTTAAAAACCCTTTTAACACCGGCCCTTATGTTACAGTCCAGTTTAAAAGCCTTGTCCGGTGTTAAAAACCCCTTTAACACTGGCCCTTGTGTTACAGTCCGGTTTAAAAGCTCCTTTAACACCGAAGTTTAGTTAATATTCGGTTTTAAATCCAAATCCGGTTTAAAAGGGTCGGTTTTAAAGACTCTTTCTGTAGTAGTGTGAGAATGTCAATTTCTATCTAGTGTAGTGGTAAGACACAATACTTCTAATGGATGAGATATGGAGTTAAGTTCCGATAGAAGCTATTTTCGGAGAGATTTAATTTTCAAATTTATTTTCTGATTTTTTTGTAGATATGTATTGTAAGCATACAGACAATGAATAAAAAAAAATTTAGATGAACTGATATTCATGCACGAGTAATTGACTAATTGGTGCCATTTAGGGAGTAATTAAAGCTGGACATGTACCAGTTGGCCCATATGATATTCTCCTCTTGCGCAAGTAATCTGAAAACAAACAATTATCGTCTCCATTTCGTCAACAAATGAATATGCGCCAAGAATTTGTTTTAATATGTGAAATAATAATACTAATTTGTATCAACCGTTTTTTTACAAAAAATACAAGAGTAAAATTATGGTGCTTCTGTGCTTGCAAGCACATATCTCGAATTTCAAAATGCAAACGGTCGATTCGAACCGTTGAAAATATTGTTTATACTAAAATCTACTTCGGAACCGAAATATTTTATTTTATTTTTTTTATTTTATCGGATGGTTGCAAAATGCATTGATCTAACAATTACATACCTCTTCAATTTAATGCATTTTTCGCTCATTCGATAAAATAATAAAAAAATTCAAAAATATAGAATTTGGATTCATAAGTAAATTTTAGTTCAACGACATTTTCAACTTCATATAGAACATTTGCATTTTGAAATTCGAAATATATACTCGCAAGTACCAAATTTTGTGCTTGTGCAAGCACTATGTATAGTCTCACTCAAAATACACTATAGCAAGATAATCAAATTTAGTTTTTAACTTAACCATACATTAAATTATAGATATAAATATATCGTTTATCACATTATCATTCTTGATGGAAATTGAATTCAAAATAGTATTGAAATTAAAAATACAAATAAAAAAACAATACAACAAATAGCATACGCACAAATCTTCGCGGAAAAAAGTGATTTCTGTCTCCGCAAATTAGAGATAGCAAAACTCTCATTCAATTGAAAAATTCATCAAATTTGTTCAGATAACGAATCCGATATCAATATGATATTTTTTTTAAACAAGCCCGTAGGCAAATATGATTCAATATTTTTATAATGTTTAACTGATTCGAATTTGTTGCTTTTACCAATCTGAGATGGTTTAAAATCAGAGCTGACACATCTTTATATTACTTGAAATTCGACTCAATATCATTCAAGACCAGTGGCGTAACCAGAACACCGAGTTAGAGAGAGTCGATTTGCAAGTATCGTTTAATTTTAATGTTATAAAGATGTCAAAATTTTATTTTGATCAAATTATAAAAATTTTAATAAAATTTTCAATTTTAATCAAAATTTTAACTAAAACTTTACCATTTAATTAAATTTAATTAAAAAAGTAAACAAGGAGTTCAAAATTTTCTGGACCAAAGAGGGACCGGAGCCCACTCTGATTCCCCACTGGTTCCGCCACTGTTCAAGACAGATCCAAAACTCGAGCTGATGCAACATCGAAAAGGACTCAAAATCCAATCTCATAGGATCCGAATTTCTAGACGACACTATACCTAATGATTCAAAATTTAATTTGACCTAACCCAAAACGATTCGAAAGCCAAGTCAACTTGACACTAAACAACTCGAAAACTAACTTGACCCGACAAAATGATTTGAAGTTTAACACGATACCAAATGGCCTAATTCGACATACTGCGTACTCAATGCCGAGTTTAACACAAATTCTAAATGTTTTGAACTTAAAAAAAAGAAATTCCAACTAAGTACAAATCAGAGACCAATTTGTTTTTTCTTCTTAAGTTTTAAGAACAAATAATTGACATTAGACAACTCAAAATCTGAAAGAAACCGAGAATGTATGTCAAGATTCTGACTAAAATATCTATCGTATGTCAATGTAGCCGGTTCGAAATTTAACTCAAATGGAAATTCAAAACATCAATACGAAATGACCTGAAATCCAAACTTGAAAAAGCAAACTCTAGACGATATGAAACCTGGCCTAATCTAACTTGATTTAACTTGAAACTTAAAAATAGATACTGAATGACTCAAAATCTGACTTAATTTGACCTGATGCAGAATCCGAACCTCAAAATTCCAAAAAGAAATCGACACCGAATGATCCAGATACTATTCAGTATGACCCAACTCGATCTAAATAAAAAATCTGGAACTCGACAATCCAAAATTCGACTATGCCCGACTCGATGATTACCTCTGCCTCCAATAAAATAAAACAGACTGCAAACCAAACTACTGGACCACATTCGAAAAACAAAATGGGATGATCACAAGTAGGCAACTAAGGTCATTACCCAATTATGAAGAAACACTAAATTTCAAATTTACAACTTCCAACGAGAATAGCCCTACAAATAGTGGCAGATCAAATTGAGATTAGATGGTTCAAGTAACTTTCGTAGAAAAGTTATACTAAATATAGGATCTGAGGTTCGAAACCCAGCTCTGAGGGACTTCAGAACAAAATTTGAATTAGACTTGGAGCAAATACTTCACTTCTTCTCTAAAAAAGTAACTTCTCTACAAAATTGCTTTCAAACCATACTTTACATAAAAGGAGGTTTCTTCTCCGGTGACAATTTTCTCTTGGGCTGAGGGCAACCACACCTCTTGATCGATTTTTCAAGAATACAAATCAGATCCAATATGATCTAGGCATTACCACTCTAACCAGTTCTCTTTTATTTTCTCGATTTTTCAAGAACCAGTCCATCAGATTTTCAAGAATGACCCAACAAGAAAAATTAAAGATGATTCAAGACTCTTTGTTGATGACTGCATAACTACTCGGTGAATTGGTTCAACCTCCCGACTATGTACAAACTTCTGCTACACCTTTAGCTATACAATGGACGACACTTGCTTCTACTCTATCTGTTGGATTCTGATGACATTTGGAGGTGTCGCCTCATCCACTTCTCTCTAGTGTAACCGCCTCTTCTTCTAATGTTGAATAAACTTATCTAGAAGTAGCGATGACATGATCTAAACATACTAGTGATCATTTTCACAAATGAAGTGTCGTCAACAATACTAACAAATCAGACGCCTCTAACCCTCTCAGAATTAAAGTCTAAACTCCAATACTCATGCTCAGAGAGAGAGATGGAGAGAAAGGAAATCGTTGTTGTTATCGTTGCGGCAATCCAGGCCACCTTGCAAACCAGTGTCGAAACATATTAGTCTGCATCTCGTGTGGTCGATTAGGATATACTTCATCTTCTTGTTGAGCGATAACAATGTCTCCTTAATAGACAAGTTCCCCATCATCTCTAAAGGCATTAGAGGATGCCAGTTGAATTCCACCTGTCACATTCATTGTGAACCCAAAAAATATTAAGTTGTGTGAAACCATCAACCGTAATGTAGTCATCCATGACAGACAAGGAGGAATAGTCTTCATCCCAAACCACCTCGCCAATGCCTCCCTCATCCATGAATGGATTTGGTCAGCCAGCAATAGGAGGTTTCTTATCGAGCCTCATAATGAAGGATGGAGACGAACCACCATTTCCAAAGTCAAGATTTGGCTTGGAAGAGTCTGTTTTCCTCTTGGGACCTATAACTCTTCAAAACACAATATCAACCCGGTTGATACAGTTATCACTTGAATTAAGATCACTGGATTACCTTTGAGCTCTAGAAGGAATTTGAGTTTATAAAATAACGCATGAATAAAGATGATTTTTTATATAAGTAGATTTTGTTAGTAAGTCTCATGTTGACTTTACAGTACTTACGTTGAAATTCCTAATCTCAATGTTATTCCACATATAAGACATATGTTGTTTGATACTGAGTCAAGTAAAAAAATTTATTTCTTGAATGTTGAAGTTGATTGAACTGCTCAAGATAATAACAATGATGATCCTTGGGGCTAATGGGTAGATCTAGGAATAATTGGAAGTCTAAAGGTCTTAATCTTGATCCATCGATAGTAACACATTTCCTTCGAATTCACCCTCTAAGAGCACTAATTTTGACAAGACTACTAGTAAAGATACTGTTAAAGAGCAAGTATAAGACAATTTTGTCAATAAAAAAAGGATAAGGACAAACAAATTAGTGATGATCTTGTAGATCCATGAGTGCTTTAACCTGAGACCTTGAAGAAAAACATATAAAAAAGTCATAATTGATTAAGAAAGTCAACTTCTCTGATTCTAGCAAAGATATTATAACATGGGCTGATCCAGCTACCCTATATTAGGTCTCTTACTCCTCCATTGATCTATCATCTAGAGAATTTAGTGATGATCCACCTAAATTTGGGAAGTCTAGATAAGGAGATTGACACTCCAGGTTCTAGCATTCATGCATGATGAGTGGTGTCGGATATAGTCTCAGACTGTAGATGACGACTAGAGGCAAAGGAAAAGGTGCTTCATCTGGTAAATCATTTTCCCTAATAGATAAATTTTCTTATGTCAAATTTACTGATTTTGAGGTTGTTAAAATATTTGAGGTTAATGGTTTATCTTCAAACAAAACAGAGGAGATTAGACTCTCTGTAGTTAATAAATTTAAAACTCTTTTAAAAGAAAGTTTATCTCTTTTTTAGATTCTTTCATTGAAGAAAACTCTATAATTATATTTAGGTAGAAAATTGATCTCATAGATATTAGTGATGATTTTTTAGAAGAACACGAGAAGGTTACACCAACTATTTATTAATGATACACATTTTAAGTTGGAACCGCAGAGGCTTGAGACAAGCCAAAAAAGAAATTTTCTTAGGGAACTTATGTTAGACCATAAAGCTGATTTAGTTCAATACAAGAAACTAAAATGGAAGAATTTAAAATATGATACTGAATAGGTTAAGTAGTAATATGAAATGAGTATTTAAACCCTCTATAGGAAATTTCAAGAGAAATCTTAGTAGGAATTGACACTTGTGTTTATAATATTGTGGATGTACAAATATTAGATTTCTCAATTACAGCTCAATTACAAAATAAAAAGAACATTTCACTTTGATATTTACTACAATTTATGCTCCAGTCTTGCCACATCTAGGAAGAGATTTTTAAATGAACTAGACTACATTCATGGGCATCCAGCTTATCCATCTTGGCTGTTATGTGATAATTTCAACATAGTTAGAAAAAAGAACAAAGAGAAGTGATGTATCTCATAATAATATTTAATAATAGATGTAATAATTGCTTATCTAATTTAGAATGAAAATTTCACTTATAAGCAGAAAATATACATGAGCTAAACCAACATCTTCATCCAATTATGCTTTACTGGAAATATTATTTTGCACTCTAGAATGAAATAATCATTATAAAAATAGTATCTTAACATCTTTATCTAGAATCCAATCTGATCATAATTCTATTATTCTATCCTCTAATAATTATCTTAGACTTAGTAATAAGCCAATTAAGTTTCAACAAATTTGATTAGAACAAGAAAGATTTAGAGAACTTATGTGTCATTGATGGACAACAATTCTTTAGATTACAATAACATAGAAAATAGTTGGAGATTAAAGCTACAATTTATTAGAAAATACTAAAAAGTTGGAATAAAAATACGAGAGTAGACAAAAGAAGAAGAAGAAGAAGAATGCTTCAATAAAATAGAAGAAGTAGAGCTACTTCAAGATGATAGAAATCTAGAGCAAAATGAAATAAAGATGTTAAGGGAGTGTCATTCTTCTTTAAATCATACTTATGAAAAATACTTTATTAGCAACAAAGAACAAAGTTAAAATGACATTTAGAAGGAGATAAAAATATCAAATTCTATCATACAATAGCTAATAATAGAGAAAAAAGAAATCTTATCTTATAATTAGAGATTGATGGAGAAATTGAATACAATTCTAAACTATTAGAAAAACATGTTAATAATTTTTATAGGAATTTATTAGGAGTTGAATATACTAGACTAATTAATTTACAGGAAAACCTTTGGCATTTATCTAGCAAACCTACTCTTACACACGATGTGAAACTAACTACTCCTTTCACATATGTTGAGGTCAAAAATAGTTTTTTCTTGTGATCCCAATAAGACATCCAGACCTGATGATTTTTCCTTTCTATTTTACTAGTCATTTTGTGACTTAGTAAAATATGATATCATGAAGTTAGTTAATGATTTATTTAGGAATGAACTAGAAATATGAAGATTGAATATGGCTTCTATTTGTCTGATTTTTGAAAAGTTGGTGTCATTCTTATAAAAAATTATAGACCTATTAGTTTGATAAATTGTAGCTTTAAAATAATTTATCAGACTATTGGCTAATAGTTTAGCTCCAGTAATGGATAGTTTAATTGACCAATCACATATAACATACATTAGAATAAATTTTAATTTAGACAATGTGGCAGTTGCACATGAAATTTTTTTATAAGATCAAAGTGAACAAAAAAAAAGGAATTCTCTTTAAGATAGATTTTGAGAAAGTCTTTGATAGAGTAAATTGAGACTTCTTATTTGAGATATTGCAAGGTAGAAGACTTAATAATGAATGGATTATTTGGATAAAAAATATATTCTAAGGTAGTAGGGTCTTTATAGATTTGAATGATAATTTAGGAGAAATCTTTTATTGTAGAAGAGGTGTAAGACAGAGTGATCCTCTTTCTCTCTTTCTTTTTGACTTAGTTGCTCATGCACTCAATATAATTCTTTCAAATACTAGAGATGAGCATTATTTATAAAGCTTAGTAATTTTCACAAAAATCAATAAGATTCTGAACTTACAATTTGCTGATGACACATTGCTATTCCATAAAGCAGATGTGAAAGAGTTAATGACTCTTAAATTATTGTTAGTTGGTTTCGAAAATCTTTCAGGTATTAAGATTAACTTTGAAAAATATGAACTAACCCCACTTAATATATCTGAAAACTTAGGTGAATCTTTGCTACATTAATAAAATGTAAGTTAGCTACTCTTCTCATTAAATACTTAAAGAGTACATGTATACTACAAAAACTTAAGAACAACAAAATGGAATGAGCTTGTGGAAAAAATTGAAAACAATCTCCAATGTTTGCAAGGAAAACTCTTATCTCTTGG
Source organism: Eleocharis quinqueflora (assembly GCA_964058865.1). NCBI lineage: Eukaryota > Viridiplantae > Streptophyta > Magnoliopsida > Poales > Cyperaceae > Eleocharis > Eleocharis quinqueflora. The sequence goes on from CAXKVX010001282.1 coordinate 87,979, forward strand.
AGGCAGATTAGTATTGCTTAATTATGTCATTACAGCTATATCCTTATACTGGTTGTCTCTTTACAGATTGTTAGAAGAAAATTAGATAGATTTAGAAGAAATTTTTATGATCTGGTGGTAACACAATCATAAAAAAATGACTCTCGTAGCTTGGTCTACTTCTTGCAAGAGCAAAGATCAATGATGATTAGGTATATTTGACTTAGAATATATTAACAAAATATTATTAGTTAAATGATGATATAGATTTAATGATCCATCTGTTGATGGATTGTGGAAGAAAATATTAAAGGACAAGTATGATGGTAGAGATAATAGCAATTATTTTTCTCTTTTTCTGTAATAAATTATTTTCTCTAGATCATATGATGTCAACATAGGACAACCCGGTGCACGTAGCTCTCGCTTGCACAGAGTTCGGTGAAGGATTGGACTACTTTGAGATTTTTGTACGCAACATTTTCCTGTATTTCTGCAAGAGGATGTTGCCACGACATGAACCTGTGAGCTCCTGATCATAAGACAACAACTTTACCGTTTGCGTCAAGGCTCCCCTTCTTTAAAAAAAATGCAACACAAGGACTTCCCAAGATGTCATTCATCATAGTACTCTCTTTTGATTAGATAGAGGAAAATGAGAGTTAGCTTTTTTCTCTCATCTTTCCAAATCTATGTTTAGTAGCTATTGATCCAAACACAATTGTAGAATAGGTTTTTGCTAATGATGTCTTTGTTAACTTCAACACACAATTAGTTGATTTTTTTAATCAAGAATGGAAAAAGTTTAAAGCCATAACTCTAGATGTCCAAATTTATAGTCTTACAAAGAATAAAATAGTTCGGAGATGGGACATATCAGAAAATTTTTCAGTCTCATCTCTCTATATATGGCTAGACTATGGTGATTTAAAAATTCTTTCTTTGATATTGTTTGGTGCTCTAAGTTTTTTCTTAAGATTAAGATTTTTATGTTGCTTGTTTGAAGAAAAATAAAACTAACAAAACCTTGTTATTAAAGGAGCAAGGAGACCCCACTTATATGTATTATTGTATTGTGATAACGAAGAAAGTATTAATCACTTATTTGTAGAATGCCCCTTTATAAATGAGATCTGACAAAAGATATATTGATTTAATATATAATTTTGATTTTATTGAATCGAACTTGACTTATGGAGGACAGATGCAATGATATCCTTGAAAGATGTTGTACTAATTGAATTGATTAGAGGTGCACTAATTTGGGTGATATGATTGGAAATAAATAAACTTTGTCTCATAGAGAAAAAACCAAAGACACTTGAAAGGAATTGTTTTGCAAATTATTTCTAACTAGAAATATTGGTGTTAGCATAATAATGATAATTCGTTCTTCAAGCTTAACTTGATTGTGCCTCAGGATGTAGAAGATCTTCAAACCATACTCCAAGGATAAGGAACAAGGAGATGGTAAGGGACAGTGTGGAGGCTGTCCTGTTTGGATTAGAGACAATTGAACTGCTTCAAATATTCAACTGTGTTAATTAGATTTTTTTTATGTTTAGCTCTGTTGATATTTGTCTTAGTAACTGTGCTTGATTTTTCTATTTTCATACTTGTGATATGCATATTCTTTGGTAAAACGATAGGCAGGCGAAATTTTGCAAAGGTGGGCTAAATTATGAAAAACTTTTCATCTGGTTATGATATGTTAGAACTTGTAGTAGGGCTCTTTTTTTATATAATGGTTGTAATAGCTAAGTGATATGATTAGAACTTGTAGTAGGATTGATCTTGATATGCTTGTAATAGATATGCTTAACTAGAGTAATTTTTAGATACTTAGATTTTGATCATGTACCAATACGTAATTAGTATATTCATTAAACCTTTAAGCTGTAATCTGTTTTAATGAAACACAGTGGGTATTCTCCACTTTTAGTCAAAAAAGAAAACGGTAATTATCCAATACTATACTATGTAAGAGGTAAATTCTAATTTGTAACTTGAACAATCTTCAAACAAATAGAAAAAGCTTCCATCAGGATCCTTCTGACGAAGGGCAATGTGTTAATTATAATATATGTTGAATAAGAACCTTCTGACCTACTGATTGCACTAAAGGGGTTAGTTGCTCCAGCCTAGGTCTGAGATGAGACCTCTTCATATCATTGTCAAAGAAGGCATTATCTATGGGATCTAACATTGGGAAATTGTCATTGGTTGTATTCTGCCATCATCCAATTGCCAGTAATATACAATTGGCTGTTCCAGATGCAGCCTTTTGATATGAGTTCAATGTTTATTTTACAAGCAAGGGCCTTTTGCAACATTAAATTTCTTTTATGTCATTTGTAATATTTGCAAAAAATAAAAAAACTAAGCGTGTCTAGAGGTGGCAGAACCCGACCCGACCCGGAAAATCCGCCCGACCCGACCCGATTTGTTAAAAAGTCAAACTAGCCCAAACTCGACCCGACCCGACCCAACCTGACACGACTCGTAACCCGATCTTATGCGACAACGATTGACCCTAACCCGATCCGACACGACCCGTAACCCGATCTGAATCGACACATAAAGACTCGAGACCCGACCCGACCTAAAACGACCTGCAACCCGATCTGAAGCGACACTTATAGACCAAAGACCCGACCCGACCTGCTTCGACATGTGACCCGATCAGAAGCGACACCCATGGGCCCGATACCCGACTCGACCCGACCTGCTTCGACCGGTGATCCGATATGAAGCGACACATGTGGACTTGAAACCCGACCCGACCCGACCTGAGATGACCCATAACCCAATCTGAAGTGACACATGTGGACCCGAAAGTCCAAAACCTGACCCGACCCGATGTCAGGTTATAAAACAGATATAAAAATGTGTTTATAGTTTATACTTTATAATAAGAAATTGGATAATAAATTAAGAAATTTCAATTAATGATACTGATTCATCAACTTATAAATTCATTTAGATGAAGAAAATAATAGAAAAAACTAAATTAGTATATGATGTCACTTTGGCTAAAATTCATGTATTAAAAGTTGTCGACCTGATGTCGCCCGATCCGACCTGTGATCTCAAGGGTGTCGGCACTCGTCGACCTGAGGCCCAAATCGATGTCGCTCGATCGGACCCGTGACTCCAAAATTCTCGGCACTCGTCAATCGAGGCCCGACCCGATGTCGCCCGACCCAACCCGAGACCTGAAAGTTGTCGGCACTCATCGACTCGAGGCCTGACCCAACCCGTGATCCGAAACTTGTTGGCACTCGTCGACCCGATCTCGCCCGACCCAACTCGTGACTCGAAACTTGTCGGCACTCGTAGACCCGAGGCCCGACCCGATCATGCCCGACCCGACCCGTGACCCGAAAGTTGTCGGCACTGGACGACCCGTGGCCCGACCCGACCCGTGACCTGAAAATTATCGACACTCGACGATCCGAGACCAGATCCGACATCGCCCGACCCGACCCGGCCCGACCCAAATCCGCCCGACCCGCCCAATTGCCACCTCTAAGCGTGTCAAGTTTGTACTGTATTTTGCAGAGTTAGTATAGAAAATTGCAGACGTATGCAACAGTACTGACAATAGGTGATTGGATATAATAATAACAACTCCCCCGTTTCAATCTTTATTGCTAAGAACCGAGTCGACAAAATTCATCAAGTCAAAAGCTCCTCCCTGCTCCAAATGTCGTCTATATATATTACTTTCCTTTCTGATACTATATAATCATCACCAACTCTTGATATCTATTTTTAGAACCGAAAAGCAAGTCCCTAAAAAGAAGAAAATCAATCTCCTCCATCGATCCTTCACTCTCTTACAAAATGCTGTCTAGATTGCTCTCTATTCTCCTACTATTATTCTCTCTAGTCCACATTGCTGTCGCTATGAAGCCTCTGGCAGTCGCCTGTAAAACCGTCAATAAGTTCCATCCCGGTGACCAATTCGACAACAATTTGATCCAACTAATGTTTCATCTCACAATCAAAGCCCCCAAAATTGGGTTTGAAATAGCTTCAGTGGGTTCCAATCATTCTAGAGTAAATGGGCTTGCGCTGTGCCGTGGTGATATAGGGAGTGATCGGTGCTTCAGATGTTTTAGCAAAGCAATGTTCCATCTTCAAACCGACTGCCAGCGTAAGAAAGATGCCGTAATTTGGTTCGACAATTGCATGCTGCGATACTCCACCCAAGAGTTTTTCGGCGAAATTGATTCTAACCATACCGTGCTATTGAGTGATATTCCTATGATTGCCAACCGAATTGAATTCGGAGAAGTATTAATTGAGCTGATGAACAAGCTTACAACTAAAGCTTATCTCTCACCACTGGTATTTGCTACTGGACAAGTGGAAGTTCAGAGTGTTGGCAGATTGTATGGATTGGTGCAATGCACAAAAGACTTGTCTGGTGGCGATTGCAAGACTTGCTTGAAAACCGCAATAAGCAAGGTTTCGACAAATTGGGATGGAAGAACAGGGGGAGCTGTATTAGGTGGGAGCTGTTGTATTAGATACGACCTGAATCAGTTCTTTGATTATTAGAATAATTTAAATAAATTTGACAAAAATTGTAAAGCTTGTGAGATATACTTGATTAACTTTTGTTTATTTTGATCCTTGTGTGAAATGACGTATTTTTTGTTTGTTTGGCCTCTAAACTCTTAAGGAGTCGTAGATTGAAAATGATTTGACTGTTTGACAATATGATTATTTTTGTTTTGTTATTTGGCTGTAAAGTTGTTGATATATATATATTTGTTTCTATCCGTATTCTATATGTAATTTCACTGAGTTGTGAAAGTTCGTTTCTATGGCTTAAATCCATGAACTTTGATAAACTGCCTCCTATTTTGCTCCCGTATTTCTTTCATTTTCTTGAAATGCAAATATCACGTGTTCCTTGACACAAGGTTTTCATGCGATTTTTTTTTAGAGAGCTCCTTTTTGTCAAGATGGTGGAAAAAAATAGAGAAAATAAAAAATAAAAAATTCAATCTTTAGATAGATTTCAATATGTAGATCATGTTCAAGGTTCGAATCAGTCGTTGAAAATTTCAAATTAGAAATACAATATGGATCATTAGCGGTTTGGTGCTCAATGAAGCACCCTAACCTATATACATATATATATAGAGTGAGGCTATGGTGTTCAGCAAAGCATCAAACACGCTGTACTTCGCATTCATATCTACGATTTCAAAGTCCAAACGATCGATCCAAATCATTAAACTTGATCTTCATATTAAATTCTTCTTGGAGACCGAATTTTACATTTTTTTAATTTTTTTAAAGATGTGAAAAATTGGTTGATCTAACGATCTCAGGATCATCCAATATGAATGATTTTCGACCTCTCTAAAAAATAGAAAAGATATAAAAAAAAAGTAAATTTTGGTCTCCAAGAAGATTTTAATATGAAGATCAAGTTCAACGTTTTGGATCAGTCTTTTGGACTTTGAAATCGAAGATATGGAGACAAAGTAGAGTGCGACGTTTGGTGCTTTGTGGAACACCATAGCCTCACTATATATATATATATATATATAGTTAGTTAGGTTATGGTACTTGCGTAAGCACCAAGCTCTATCGTGCTTATGATCATATATCGAATTTCAAAACACAAATTGACGATCTGAACCATCAGAATCGTTGTTCGTATTAAAATCTACTTCGAAACAAAAATTCTTATTTTACGAATGGGTAGAAAATTGAGTAATCTGACAATATACAAACATCAAATTTAACTAATTTTCTACAAATAGTAATAAAATTCCAAAAAATAAAAGTTGGTTTCCAAGTATATTTTAGTATGGACAACATTTTCAACAGTTCGGATTGTCCATTTTCTATTTGAAATTCGAGATATGATCGTAAGCACAGTAGAGCTTGATGCTTACATAAGTATCATAGCCTAACACACACACAATCTCTCTCTCTCCCTATATATTTATATATATTTATATAGAATCTAGCTAACATATGCTTATGTCGAATTTTAAACCAGAAACTGCCGAACCGAACCATTGAAATTGATGTCCATACTAAAACCTACGTAAGGACCAAATTTTACATATTTCGGATTTTTTTTACTATTTTATCGGAGGCATTGAAAATGCATTAATCTAACGATTCAGAAAAACCTCCAATTTCAACACATTCTTCAACGCCTCCGATAAAATAGTACAAAAGATCGAAAAATGTAAAATTTGGTCCCTACGTAGGTTTTAGTATGGACAACAATTTCAACGGTTCGGATCGGCCGAGTCCGATTTGAAATTCGAAAAAAGCATACGTTAGCACGTTTTCAGTTTTGCTAACGTTAGGTTTTAGTATGATCTACATATTAAAATCTACTTGGAGATTGAATTTTACATTTTTTTTAGAATTTTTTGGCTATTTTTTAGAGAGGTAGGAAAATTGCAACTTTTGTTGGTCCAGAAACCGTTTGATTCGCAACTTTTCTACCTCTTTAAAAAAATAGCAAAAAATTTCAAAAAAATGTAAAATTCAATCTCCAAGTAAATTTCAATATGTAGATCATGTTCAATGATTCGGATCAGTCGTTAGAATTTTCAAATTGGATATAACGGGTGTGGAGCACAAGCGATTTGGTACTCCATAGAGCACCCTAATCTTTATATATATATATATAGAGAGAGAGAGAGATATGGATTATAGTGGAACGCGTTATACCAATCCATTTTTGCGTCGAGTCTAAAAATCGTTCGATCGGCTTCAAGAATCGTGTCGCGCGATTTGATGGATTTTGCTTCCGTCTCTCCTCCATTTCAAACCAGATATGAACTATCTCATCTCTCCCAAATGCAAAAACCTCAGAAAGCGAAGGAAGACAGATCTGGTGATTCTCTATGATGTTGAGCTGCCTTTAGAGATCCTAGTTCTCCTCCCTACTCGCTCGTCCTTCATCTCCCCTAAATTCTCAAAAATCCTAGACGATCCTTCTTGCCAGATGCTACTCTTCCCACCCTTGCTGGGTCCTTCTCGAAGATGCGACAGAGAGCTCGATCTTCACTCGATTCTTCCTGCCCCTTGCACCGCCCTCAGCTGTCCTCTTCGATTGAGCTGTCAACCGTCAATAGCTAGATTAGGCGACGCACGGATGAAATTTTAGAGCTGGATTATGGTGGAATGTGTTCTAAAATTTCATCTGTGCGTCGCCTAATTCAGTCGTTCGATCGCGTGTTGATCAAACTCCCTCTTCAGTGAAAAATCGTACGCAGACTTCTGTCCATTTCTTTGTCTCCTTTCTTCAACGATTCTCTCAACTTTTTCAATTTCTCTCTAGTGATTCTCTCTTCTCTCCATAACATATGCCTTCTCCCATTGGCTCATATCTCTAGCGATTTTCCAACCAAAAGGTAACATTTCTCCAACCTCTCTAGCGATATCTGTGAAAGATTAAGATTTGTGAAATAGAATTCTTACTATGAAAATTTATATCTGTGAAACATTGTTGTGCTAATTTGGCTAAGTCAGATTTAGTTATTGTTAGATATCCAAAATATTATGCATACTGATACATATTCTGAAATGAGTAATTTATGCATAAATTACCATTTTGGATAAATTAGTGTGATATGCATAAATTACTCATTTTATTGAGACAATCAACCATATGCCAGATACATTAAGGCTTGATATTATCCAAAATATTATGGCCCTATGTGATATGCATAAATTACTCAGTGATCAGGTACTATTAAAAAATGAAGTGAAACCGATATTGTTGTAAAGAATTTAGATGTGTTATTACTGATTTCTTCATAACTTAGTATAAAAGAGTTCTTGGTTTGCAATTTAGTTCTGGTAGTTTCATTTCAAGGGAATGCCAACTTATTTTGTAGAATGAGGGTAAATTGATTCCATTGTGCAACTTATATATGTAGAATGTGAACTGTTACTGATGTTTCATATATTATTACATATGTTTCATTTTGCTCCTTGGTTCCTTCACATATTGTTTCAGATGGGGCAGAAACAAAAGAGGCGATAAAGATGAAGGATATGGACCAAATTGCTATTGAAATTTTGTTTTAGTTAAAAATTTCTCTCTTTTTTGTTTGTCTAGACCAATATTGTTGTTGATATTGAATGTTGCTTGTCAGCATATTTTGTTTTATAGATTTTTTAGGTTTAAATTGTAAAATTTAGTTGCTATCATTTTTAGTTAGATTGTATGTTCTTTAAGAATCAATTATAAACTTTCATCACATATTGTTTCATTTTGAGATGTCATTTTGTTATTTCTGAGATATTCTAGTATTTTGGGATATGGATTTTGTTGAATTTATGATTTTTTATTGAATTTGTCAAGTTTTGTCGCAATTTTGCATATGAATTTCATTGACAGAAGATATGTTGCGAGTGAAAATAAGTAAAAGCTTCTCTTAAGTAAACAAGTTCATATGAATCAAACATCATACAAATTCAAACAATAAGATCATGGACTTGAAAGATGAATTTATATTCAAGCAATAGTAGAAACAAAATAAAAAACAAAATGAGATGTCCCTGAGATAATCTGCATCATGAATTACCCTCCTATTTTGCTATTGTGTCCAGCGTTCTTCTATTTGGCATTTCTAACAAGCATTCAGAAAGCAAGTAAAGAAGTTAATGAAAAACTGATTATTGTACACTCATGTTCCACAAAGCTAAGCTTATCATGCATTTAACAATGCGCAAACAGTACAAACTGGATTGAACAAACACTAAAATACTAAACATGTCCATAGTTCTTCGATTGAGCACAAGTTGCAACCTCTTTCACCTCTTCTGCATGAAGGAAAAAAATAGGAAAAACTTATTATTACTGACATTGTTCTTCAATTGCTGACATTAAAAATAAAAAACTAGACATTAAAAAACTAAATAGGTCCATAGTTCTTCAATTGCTGACATTGTCTATTTCAGTTTATTTACAAACATTAAGGTTGTTGACCATTCTAGATTCACTGAAACAAAAAAAATAGACATTCAAATATTTAGCATGTAAATTAACAACTTAAACGTTATCAATACATAACAAATTACGTAGATTTCTTACTACTGACTTCGTCTTTGTCTTCATATTTGGAAATTTAATTAACAAACAGATGAACCAACAACTAAAACATTTGATCAAATCTTAAGTAAATGTATGAACTAAATGCATAAGAATTGGAAATAGTAATTTTGTACTCATAAGCAAGGCAATAAGTAGGCTCCTGACAAATAAAAGTTAACTGTTCTTTTTCTTTTCTAACTCGGTAGAGAGAATTTTGAAATACTTGAGATGGATTTCAATTGCACAATGCAAATGTTAAAATAACTCATATGATATACTGTTAAATAACTAATCTGATGTTAAACTAACTAATTTCAACCCACTTAGAGAACAAACTTTTTTTCTTTTCTTGAGCTTAACGAGCACAGCACAATTAATGTGGTAAAAGGACAAAATTTGTTAAAGAGAAATTTGCTCATGTATTGGTATGGGCATGGAACAAGGGAAAATATAATTGAAATATCACAATAATCACCAATTTCACAAAACTACGAAGACTTATAAAATCAAAATAATACCAATACCTTCACAAAGCTAGATGGTGAGTCAAGAACTGTGCTTCATCGTACACAACTGAGTCATAATTCGTAATTAAGAAAAGTTCACAAATGTGAACTATAACCCATTGGGAAATTCACGAGAGATCCATTAAGGAAGGTCATGCGAATGAGGAGGGCTATTGACGACTGACAGCTCAATCGAAGAGGACAGCTGAGGGCGGTGCAAGGGGGCAGGAAGAATCGAGTGAAGATCGAGCTCTCTGTCGCATCTTCGAGAAGGATCCAACAAGGGTGGGAAGAGTCGCATCTGGCAAGAAAGATTGTCTAGGATTTCTGAGAATTTAGGGGAGATGAAGGACGAGCGAGTAGGGAGGAGAACTGGGATCTCTAAAGGCGGCTCGACATCATGGAGAATCACCAAATCTGTCTTCCTTCGATTTCTGGGGTTTTCGCATTTGGGAGAGATGAGAGAGTTCATATCTGGTTTGAAATGGAGGAGAGACGGAAGCAAAATCCATCAAATCGCGCGACACGATTCTTGAAGCCGATCGAACGGTTTTTAGACTCGACGCAAAAATGGATTGGTAGAACGCGTTCCACTATAATACATCTCTATATATATATATATATATATATATAGAGGAGATCCATGGCCTCCTTCTCGTGGTCTCCTCTTGTAGCCTCCTGTACTATTTTCCACTAAAATCAATGAAAATGGTCGATCCGGACCGTTGAAAATATTCTTCATACTAATATAGACTTAGAGACCAAATTTTAAATTTTTTTATTTTTTTTACTATTTTATTGGACGGGTTGAAAATTGGATGTCTATAAGTCGTTAGATAAATCCAATTTTCAACCCGTCCGATAAAATAGTAAAAAAAATAAAAAAAATCTAAAATTTGGTCTCCAAGTCTATATTAGTATGAAGACTATTTTCAACGGTCCGGATCGACCATTTTCATTGACTTTGATGGAGGAGGCTAAAGGAGGCTAAAAAAAATTTCGTGACAAAAATCATAACAGATTAGGAGCAATCACAAAAACACTGCACAGAGGTCACAATTCCAGCAAACCGAAAACTGGATACCCACGTTTTTGTTAATTTTTGTTCAACCAGATCTACTTTATTTTAACTCTTAAAATAAAATTTTCTGGTTATTAGACATACTAAAGTAATATCTAAAAATATTTTTCACTATGATTCTTCAAAAGAATTCATAAAAAAAAAATATTTTGTCCAAAAGTTCCAGCACAGAAAATTTCAGAGAAGCATTCACAAGAGATTATGACTTAAGTAATTAATTAATCAACTAATTAGACAAAATTATTGTTCTAAAACACTTATAACAGCACTAGCTCTGATACCAATTGAAAGTTTTGATGCTCCGAAAGCAAGGAATAAAACAAAATTTTATTCATCTCAAAACAAATGATCTAGCTATTATAAGTGTAAAAACAATATTTATTTGCCTAAATAATTAGAGAATAATATTATACCTTATGATTTCATCTCCAAATCAAATCGAGTAGGGTTGTCTAGCTTAGCAACTTCTTATTTCCTATGCCTTGTTTCGTTGGTTGTGCTTAGCTCGTCAACCGTCGAGCCTCCTTAGGTATCCACCGAAAGATTAAAGAAACACTTATATCTCTAAGGCTAGCAAGAGAACAACAAGTGGTACCTTAATCCTAGTTTCAAAACCTTCTTCAAAATTTCAGAAATTTTAATGGAGTTTTGTCTCAACACATGAGAGAAAAATTGGGAGAGAGAGAGAGACAAATTTCAGCCAAGAAGTTCTATGCTGAAATTCTGACCTTTGGGTACTAAATCTGTCATAACTCTTTGTAGGTAACTCCAAACGACTTGAAACTTGAACCATTGGATTCTAGACTCAAAGGGCTTCAATTTTCATAGGTCATACGTTCAGAATGGTTGAGGTTTGCCCTTTCAAAATCCTGTTTAAAGTTACCTCAAAAAACTGTCGAAAATTTTCTCTCCTCTTTAATGGAAATTGATTAGGTTTAATGATATACTTCAATATTCTTTTAATTATATCATTACTAATCAATTCTCCCCAGAAATTTTATGGCCTATATTTGAGCTTTGGGCTTAAATACATTAATCATATTAATATTTAATTAAGTCAACAATCCCATATATTAAAAGGCCAACATATAAATTAATATCCAATGTTAATTTATATGCATCTCTCATGTGTCAAAAGTCATTTAAAATATGTCACACATACTTTAAATATTACTAGGATTATTTTACAATATTTTCTTTTAATCTTTCATATGGTGTGACCCTATGGAATCCCATCATTATGGCAATGAAACTAAACATTTTAATTTCATAAATCAATGATACAACTAGCCATGGTATATTGATTACCCAAATGATGTAGATGAAAAAAGCACAATGCAAAATCATGATCCTGTAATATTAAAATATTATTGTGTCAATTCCTTGTCTCATGATATCAAAATAATTGCAAGGTAGGAATGTGTCATCCTTGCTAATTATTCTTTCTTGATTTTCTAAAGTTTAATTATGATATGATTAACATAAATCATATTGCATGCACATAATACAAACTTTATCAAGGGGCCCAGAGATATCATCATCTATATCATGTATAGAGGACAATGGTATCTTGATGCGTATAGTTCCTCCGCACAAGTTATACACATTGCAGTAACTGTTTATATAACTCATAGTTAAAATGAGCGTTGGACAGTACCAACGATGTATATATTTCTCATGTAGGAAATATAAACATCTCAACCCTAGAATTCATGACACAAATGAAATATCAATGACACGTAACACAATCCACGTGATATTTCATTTTTGGGTCTGTCTAGTGCTATACATCCCGATGTATACACTTGTGTGATTAGCATTGACAACTCTTTGTCATATGATCTGTAGAATGTGATCATCATCTAATCCGACACACTGATCTTATATTGGTCAATTAGTGTTCCTTGCTAATTACCAAGATCAAAGACTTTTAAGAGTAATTATATTTATTTAATTAGTGAAATTCTACAATCTAGTTCATCAACCCAGATAATCCACAAAATATAATAACCAAATTCTACAATCTAGTTCAAGGAACAAAATGATATAATCATTCACTAATAAACTAAATAATCAAACATATGATTTGGATCTAGGACACCAATCACTAACAATCAAGACCGTTGAAAATATTCTCCATACTAACATCAATTTGGAGACCAAATTTTACATTTTTTGAAACTTTTTTACGATTTTTTCGGATGGGTGTAAAGTTGGTTAATTTGGAGGTTTGTAAATCGTTAGATTAACAAATTTTCCACCTATCCGATAAAATAGTACAAAAAATCCAAAAAATATATAATTTGGTCTCTCAATAGATGTTAATATGGAGAACATTTTCAACTGTCTTGATCGACGGTTTTCATTTTGTATCTCGAGATACTAGCCTAAAGTATATGAATGTTGGTGCTTTATAAAGTATTTTAGCACAACTATATATATATATATATATATATATATATATATATATATATATATGTGGGCTATTGTGATTTGCAAAGCACGCGCTTTGTGATTTTAGACCGTTGGAATTGTTTTCAAAATTATATTTATTGCAAAATGTCAAAAATTCAAGGGGCCAAAATCACAAAGGAAATGCTTTGTAAATCACAATAGTCCACCTCATATATATATATATATATATATATGAGCAAGGCTATGGTAATATGCATAGGACAGTACCTTCAGTACTATGCATGTTTAATTAGCTCAATAAATTGAGATTTAAGTTGCTCAATAAATTCATCATATCAAAATCTTGTAGAAAATTAAATTTCGTGATTTTTAGATCTTTCTTGTTATTTTTTATATTTTTGAAAACATGCATATTTAATATTAAAAAAATGTCATTTTCCGTGTTGTATTAAAAATATTTAAAAAATAAGAAGAAGTCTCTAAAATCACAAAATTTGTTTTCTTGCAATATTTTGTTATGAAGAATTTATTGAACTAATTAAACATACATAGTAATGAAGGGGTGTTTTATACTTCTATGCACATATCATAACCTTGCTCTCTCCATATATTATATTGCAGTAACGAACCAGAATTAATTATCTAATAACAGAACATAAAAAAAACATACAAGAGAACTCTATTACAGAATATTGGAGAATTTTGACAGTACCAGTATTTAGGTTATTTGTTGAAACGTACGTTGTTACATGGAGTCCACAGAAAAAAATCTTCGAAGTTAAAAGCGCGGGCTAGCTCTGAATCCTAATTCACTTCATCCCTTGTAAACGTACACGGCTACGGGCATAAATAAAAAACAACAAAACTTTGTTGTTGTCGCAGAGAGAGTACTAAGGTCATTCAAATCAATATTGGTGGCAGAACCCGACCCGACCGAGAAACTCGTCCGACCCGACTTGATTCAAATCCGACCAGATCCAATTTGTTAGAAAATCAACTAATTCGAACCCGATCCAATCCGACCCGACATGATCTGTAACCTGATCTTATGCGACAAAGATTGACTCGTAACCCAACCCGACCCGACCTGAGACGACCTGTAACCCGATATGAATTGACACATAGAGACCCGAGACCTGACCCGACCTGACCTGCTTCGACCTGTGACCCGATCAGAAGCAACACCCGCGGGCCCGATGCTCGACCTGACCCGACCTGCTTCGACTCGTGACCCGATCCGAAGTGACACATTTGGACCTGAAATTCGATCCGACCCGACCTGAGATGACCCGTAACCCAATCTAAAGCGACACATGTGGACCTGAAAGTCTGAAACCCGACCCGACCCGACTCGTGATGGCCCGCAACTCTATATTAAAATCTTCTTGGAATGTAAATCAATTGTTTAGGAGGGAATTAACAATTAAGTACAGATAATTATTTTTGAAGGAAAGTAAAATTATAGTTGTTTTATTATCCGATAGAAATTTATCAACACAAGAAAATATTATATATTATAATATTATATAATATTTTTATTATGAAAATTTATTAACTCACTCGATATGTTTCAGAAATTTATTATAATAAAACAAATATAAAATGTGTTTATAATTTATACTTTATAATAAGAAACTGGATAATAAATTAAGAAATTCCAATTAGTGATACTGATTCATCGGCTTATAAATTCATTTGGATGAAGAAAATAATAGAAAAAATTAAATTAATATATGATATCACTTTGGCTAAAATTCTTGTATTAAATGTTGTCGACCTGATGTCGCCCGATTCGACCCGTGACCCCAAGGGTGTCGACACTCGTCGACCTGAGGCTCGACTCAATACATGAAAGTTGTCGACCCGAGGCCAGACCCGACCCGAGACCTGAAATTTGTCGGCATTCGTTGACCCGAGGCCCGACCCGATCTCGCTCGACCCGACACCTGAAAGTTGTCGTCACTCGTCGGCCTGAGGCCCGACCTGACCCGTGACCCGTGGATGTGTATTGTAAATTTACGAACATTGAATCATAAAAAAAATCAGATATATTTAGCTATGATGTGATATTCTTGAAATATTGAAGGGCGAGAGTGTGGGAGATTTTAATAGTTGTGGAGGAATCCAAATCGTGTTAAGCAACAAATTGGGACCTTGAATGCGCAATTAAAAAAAATGTATTACCGACGGGACGGGTCGGGTACCCGTGGGTCCAATCCGGTCGGGTCTACGAGTTCACGAGTCCATGGGTTGGACGGGTCCACGGGTTGGACAGGTCCACTAGTACAACGGGGTGAGTTTTCACGTGTCTTATCGGGTTACGATAAACCCGGACAGATCGAATGGGCACGGGTCTGGGCGGGGGCGGGTTCTGCCGGTTTTTTCAGCCATAATTTTTTATTTTTTTTATTTTTTTGAATTTTTTTGAATTTTTGAATTTTTTTTTTTGAATTTTTTTGAGTTTGAAATGACACGAAGTGACATGTTATTCCCGAGTTCCACGGGTTTTCACGGGTTCCATGGATTTGTCACGGGTTCCACGGGTTTAACACGGGTTTATCAAGGGTTTGCACGGGTTTATCACGGGTTTGTACGGGTGTAACACGGGTCACACGGGTATGGCAAAGGTTACCACGGGTTTGGATAGGTTTCAGGGAAAATGGGGCTCCCGACCCCCTGTAGATCCATAAATTTTTTGAACGAGTCGGGACGGGTTCGACCTGAGGCCCGATTCAATACCTGAAAGTTGTCGACACTCGTCGACCCGAGGCCAGACCCGACCCAAGACCAGAAAGTTGTCGGCATTCGTCAACCCGAGGCCCGACCCGATCTCGCCCGACTCGACACCTGAAAATTGTCGTCACTCGTCGGCCCGAGACCCGACCTGATCTCGCTCGACCCGACCCGTGACCCGTGGATGTGTATTGTAAATTTACGAACATTGAATCATAAAAAAAAATCAGATATATTTAGCTATGATGTGATATTCTTGAAATATTGAAGGGCGAGAGTGTGGGAGATTTTAATAGTTGTGGAAGAATCCAAATCGTGTTAAGCAACAAATTGGGACCTTGAATGCGCAATTAAAAAAAGTGTATTACCGACGGGACGGGTCGGGTACCCGTGGGTCCAATCCGGGCGGGTCCACGAGTTCACGGGTCCACGGGTTGGACAGGTCCACTGGTACAACGGGGTGAGTTTTCACGTGTCTTATCGGGTTACGGTAAACCCGGACGGATCGAATGGGCACGGGTCTGGGCGGGGCGGGTTTCGCCGGTTTTTTCAGCCATAATTTTTTATTTTTTGAATTTTTTTTTATTTTTTTTATTTTGAAATGACGCGAAGTGACATGTTATTCCCGAGTTCCACGGGTTTTCACGGGTTCCATGGATTTGTCACGGGTTCCACGGGTTTAACACGGGTTTATCAAGGGTTTGCACGGGTTCATCACGGGTTTGTACGGGTTTAACACGGGTCACACGGGTATGGCAAAGGTCACCACGGGTTTTCCACAAGTCGGACGGGTTCCTGGCGAGTTTGCCACGGTCGGGTCGGGTCACGGGTTTGACGGGCCACGAGTTAGGATAGGTTTCAAGGAAATTGGGGCTCCCGACCCGCTGTAGATCCACAAATGTTTTGCACGAGTCGGGACGGGTTCGACTTGAGGCCCGACTCAATACCTGAAAGTTGTCGGCATTCGTCGACCCGAGGCCCGACCCGATCTCGCCCGACCCGACACCTGAAAGTTGTCGTCACTCGTCGGCCCGAGGCCCGACCAGATCTCGCTCGACCCGACCCGTGACCCATGGATGTGTATTGTAAATTTAAGAACATTGAATCATAAAAAAAATCAGATATATTTAGCTATGATGTGATATTCTTGAAATATTGAAGGGCGAGAGTGTGGGAGATTTTAATAGTTGTGGAAGAATCCAAATCGTGTTAAGCAACAAATTGGGACCTTGAATGCGCAATTAAAAAAGTGTATGACCGATGGGACGGGTCGGGTACCCGTGGGTCCAATCCGGGCGGGTCCACGAGTTCACGGGTCCACGGGTTGGATAGGTCCACTGGTACAACGGGGTGAGTTTTCGCGTGTCTTATCGGGTTACGGTAAACCCGGACGGATCGAATGGGCACGGGTCTGGGCGGGGGCGGTTTCCGCCGTTTTTTTTAGACATAATTTTTTATTTTTTGAATTTTTTTGAATTTTTTTGAATTTTTTTGAGTTTGAAATGACACGAAGTGACATGTTATTCCCAAGTTCCACGGGTTTTCACAGGTTCCATGGATTTGTCACGGGTTCCACGAGTTTAACACGGGTTTATCAAGGGTTTGCACGGGTTTATCACGGGTTTGTACGGGTTTAACATGGGTCACACGGGTATGGCAAAGGTTACCACGGGTTTTCCACAAGTCGAACGGGTTCCTGGCGGGTTTGCCACGAGTCGGGTCGGGTCGGGTCACGGGTTTGACGGGTCACGGGTTAGGATAGGTTTCAGGGAAAATGGGGCTCCCGACTCGCTGTAGATCCACAAATTTTTTGAACGAGTCGGGACGGGTTCGACCTGAGGCCCGATTCAATATTTGAAAGTTGTCGGCACTCGTCGACCCGAGACCTGAAAGTTGTCGGTATTCGTCGACCCGAGGCCCGACCCGACACCTGAAAGTTGTCGTCACTCGTCGGCCCGAGGCCCGACCTGATCTCGCTCGACCCGACCCGTGACCCGTGGATGTTTATTGTAAATTTACAAACATTGAATCATAAAAAAATCAGATATATTTAGCTATGATGTGATATTCTTGAAATATTGAAGGGCGAGAGTGTGGGAGATTTTAATAGTTGTGGAAGAATCCAAATCGTGTTAAGCAACAAATTGGGACCTTGAATGCGCAATTAAAAAAAGTGTATTACCGACGGGACGGGTCGGGTACCCGTGGGTCTAATCCGGGCGGGTCCACGAGTTCACGGGTCCACGGGTTAGACAGGTCCACTGGTACAACGGGGTGAGTTTTCACGTGTCTTATCGGGTTACGGTAAACCCGGACGGATCGAATGGGCAAGGGTCTGGGCGGGGGCGGGTTCCGCCGGTTTTTTCAGCCATAATTTTTTATTTTTTTATTTTTTTGAATTTTTTTGAATTTTTATGAATTTTTTTGAGTTTGAAATGACACGAAGTGACATGTTATTCCCGAGTTCCACGAGTTTTCACGAGTTCCATGGATTTGTCACGAGTTTAACACGGGTTTATCAAGGGTTTGCACGGGTTTATCACAGGTTTGTACGGGTTTAACACGGGTCACACGGGTATGGCAAAGGTCACCACGGGTTTTCCACAAGTCGGACGGGTTCCTGGCAGGTTTGCCACGGGTCGGGTCGGGTCACGGGTTTGACGGGCCACGGGTTAGGATAGGTTTCAGGGAAAATGGGGCTCCCGACCCGCTGTAGATCCACAAATTTTTTGCACGAGTCGGGACGGGTTTTGCACGAGTCGGGAAGGGTTCGACCTGAGCCCCGACTCAATACCTGAAAGTTGTCGGCACTCGTCGACCCAAGGCCCGACCTGATCTCGCTCGACCCGACCCGTGACCCGTGGATGTGTATTGTAAATTTACGAACATTGAATCATAAAAAAAATCAGATATATTTAGTTATGATGTGATATTCTTCAAATATTGAAGGGCGAGAGTGTGGGAGATTTTAATAGTTGTGGAAGAATCCAAATCGTGTTAAGCAACAAATTGGGACCTTGAATGCGCAATTAAAAAAGTGTATTACCGACGGGCGGGTACCCGTGGGTCCAATCCGGGCGGGTCCACGAGTTCACGGGTCCACGGGTTGGACAGGTCCACTGGTACAACAGGGTGAGTTTTCACGTGTCTTATCGGGTTACGGTAAACCCGGACGGATCGAATGGGCACGGGTCTGGGCGGAGGCGGGTTCCGTCGGTTTTTTCAGCCATAATTTTTTATTTTTTGAATTTTTTTGAATTTTTTTGAGTTTGAAATGACACGAAGTGACATGTTATTCCCGAGTTCCACGGGTTTTCACGGGTTCCATGGATTTGTCACGGGTTCCACGGGTTTATCAAGGGTTTGCACAGGTTTATCATGGGTTTGTACGGGTTTAACACGGGTCACACGGGTATGGCAAAGGTTACCACGGGTTTGGATAGGTTTCAGGGAAAATGGGGCTCCCGACCCGCTGTAGATCCACAAATTTTTTGCACGAGTTAGGACGGGTTTGCACCTCGGGGCGGATCGGTCATGGATCAGGCACGGGTCGGACCACCACCTCGGGGCGGATCGGTTACCATTGCCCATTCAATACTCTAGTGCGCATTATCTTATCTCCAATGGGCAATGGTAACTTATCTCCTCTTCTCTCAGTGCAAATATCTCTCTGAAACCAAATTCCCGCCGATATTTTCCCAAATATATCACTACCACCACCACTTCCGAAGAAACAACCACAACAATCACTGCTCCAGATTCCAAGGAAGACTCCCACACTTCTTTCGAAGCACCGTACAATGCTTTCCATCCGCTAACCCCATTCCCGAAGAAACAACAACCACCACCACCACCATCATCCCAAAGAAACAACCACAACAACAACCGCTCCAGATTTCAAGAAAGACTCCACACTTCTTTCGAAGCAGTGGCGAAGCCACATATGCTAATTGGAGTTTCAGGACTCCACTCAATTTGAGAAAAAAATATTTCAATCATGTATAGCTAATGTTATTTTGAACCAATGTCAATATTTTTAATGAGGGACTCCATTGAAAAATTGTAGGGATTTTAATGAAACTTTGATTTCTTAATATTTCACTTTAGAATTTTATTGAAACTATTATTTTGAAACTTATTATGTTTTATTAGAATTATCTTGAATTTTTTGTTTATTTGTGAATTGTTGTTAATATCTAAAAGTTTAGGTGATGAATTGCTATTAAAAAAAATTTATGGGATCCCGCTGCGTAAAATCACGCCACTGTTTCGAAGCACCTCGTGAGGAACTCTCCGCCACTGACCTCGTTTTAGCCATATCAAAGTGTGTTTCCTCAGCCATTACCCGCCGCGGTGGTTCAGTGATTTGTCCCCTCGAGCTGCCGTATTTCGAGATCGGATGGAAGAGAACCAAGGAGGTCAAGAATGAGAAGCCCAAGGGATGGCAGATTGCTGATTTCTTGGAGAAGTTAGATGTGTTGATGAAGAGGGGGAGATAAGTGAACTAAGCTCCTTGCGAAGACGGCACAGATTGTGGCTGAGAGAACGAGCGAAGAGGCTGAGATTGTGAGAGCGAAAGGGGAGGTGAATGATCGGGTGGTGACGGAGCTGCAGAGAGTGTTGCGGCTTGTTGAATTGAATGCTGAGATGGTGAAGGCGACAGTTAAGGATGAGACACTCAAGGAGAGGATTGAGACTGCACGGGCTCGCTGTCGGCAAGCTGTACTTGTTGCACTGTCTGTGTAAAGGCCAGTAAGCTTCTTCTCAATACCAAACAAATTAAAGCTTTCTCAATTCAAATGTTTTTGTTCTTAGTACATAGCTCGATAATATGTTTTGCTGTTTAGTAATTAGTCGTTTGTTACTAAACTATGGAAATACTTCTGTGCCCAATCTAGTATAGTTTTTTTCTGGTAAACTAATCAAAGCTTGAACTTAACTGGAACAAATTATGTTTACCGTTTTATCTTTTCACGGCAATGAGCCACTGACTCAGTTGTTTGAAGTGTTTGATTCCTTGTGTCTATTCTCATATGGGTGAAAGAAAAGTTGGAAGTTACATAGTTGCCTCCTCTAGAAAAATGCAGAGTAATTAATGAAGGGAGATGGAAACACATGTAAACTATCCCTAAAATTCCTATAATACTAGGAATCCAACTGATGTTCCTCTTTGAAATGATGCTTGTAGTTAATTTAAGGATTCCATATGATAGGAAACAATAAACCATCAAGTCGATAATCTTAAATGTAGTATCACCAAATTTATTATACAAAGACATATAGAACTTCTTTTGTGCAAATCGATCTTCAAAATGAAAAAAGGAGAATTACGCACAGTGCAACAGAACATCAATCCAGATATAAAGGCATCTGCAAACCATGAACAAAGAAATTAAAAAATCATACAATTAAGCTTAAAGTGATCGACATGACTTGCATGCTGTCAATAAAATTTAATGTAAAAATTCTTACAACTGACACAGAATCTAGACTTCAAAGATGCTTCTCATCTCAGCAGAATTTGATTTAATTGAAGGGAAGCTGTAGGGGAAGGTGAAGGGACAGGCAAGTGCTGTATTAAAAGCATTACATTGCCTTCTTATCTCACCTTTGAATGTGTTAATGCTCCAATTTTGCCAATGATTACAAATGAATTAGCAAAATCAGCAAAGATATCATGTGTTTGTTTTATTTTATTTTTTTACGCAAAACACAAGTGTTTGTAGTAGCTTGATCAAGTAAAAACGCGTCTGATATAAGAATCCCTTTCCTTCGTATCAATCCTGATAGTACCCCAAATCAAATGCTGTTGCAATGCATGAATCCTAATGAACTAAGCTGGTCATATCATTTGGTTTACACTCTTGCTTGAGTACAGTTTGTTAATTGGTATCCAATCTTGAGTCTGAGCTACCATTTCCATATCATAATTTAAAGACGGTCCAAGAAGAAATAGAAGTGTGCCTTTCCAATGGTGTGTGCTCCTAGTTTGTGAAATGAAATGGTTGGCATCCTAAACTACTGACAGGCTGATAAAAATGCTGCAGATCATTTGTTCCAAATAAAAGCAGTTTCAAAAAGAACAAGTTTCTTTTTTTTTAGCCGATAGGACAACATGGTCCTTAGCTGTAATTTTTTTTAAGAATGATAGTAGCTGAGTAATGTTTGCACTAGCAGGTGGCACGTTGAGTGTGTCATCAGAAGCGGATAATCCATTTCCATTTCTTCTTCCAGTTCTAATGGGTGTATTGGGTCCATTTGACTACAATGATAGGTCCAAAAAAAAATGATCTATTAGAAGATGAGATCCAATCACAACACTCTTCTCAAGATGTGCACGAGGGGATTGATTGATCTAAAGAGAACACCATGTCTATTACACACAATGCCCAAGAGGTGACATACACAATGGATGTCGAACTAGTGCAGACTGTAAATGAGAAGTCTCATCTACAAGAGCTAAAAGGTAAAGATCGGGTGACAATGCCTGAAATCAAAGTGAGAAAGAGTTTGTAGATATGTGCTCTAGTTTTATACCCCTCGTAGCAGTTGAGTACTCTGGTGGAGAGATCAAGGAAACTAATGTCAACACTGAATCCAGCCTTCACTGATGCTCAATCCTCCTCTCCTGATGATCACTCAAGGGGAGTCTTGTCTCTCAAAAGAATGCATACGAGCATAATGAAATTGTGATGATCAACCAATCAGATGTAGCTCCCATAGCTCAGTTGCCACCTCTGACTAGATAGAGCTTGAGAATCAAGCTCAACTACAACCCAGAAAATACAATTCTGTAGAAGGCCAAGAACCAGAAATACAAGTCCATGGAGCTCCTGTCAGGTAATGATGAGGGTAACTCTTTATATACTTCATGCCCTTTCAAAGAGCTAGATGATTTAGAGATAATAGAACTTTTTTCAATTATTTTGGATTATCATTAGCTGACAAACAAGAAGATGAGATTGCAGCAGTTCAATTTCTGAGGTCTTTGACAAAAGAAAACAATTTCATTCTACTCTAGATGAGATAGATCTTAGAGTAAAACATGGAGAAAATTTTCAAAAATTTTCAAAAGAAGGAAAGTAATAAAAGACTTCAACTAGATAGGGGATGGTTATTGTTGGAGGAAGCCTTTCGTTGCTTTCTCCCTCAGAACCTTGCATACCTTCACCAAGTCGTTGAGCAGCTCGTCTAGGAACGAATTCAGGTAGAAAATTCGAAAATTGAAAATTAGAGAGAAAAGAAAATTAAGGGTTTTACCAGGGAAGAAAGGGGAGGAGAGAGGGACCTCTAGGACGACTTTAGTGTAGTTTCTGCTACTCAAGAAATCGAATGTCGTAGCTGCTCTCGAACTCCATGAGAGGATGAAATCGACCTTCAGATCTGCCAGGAGGAGGAAGATTGGGAGCATATCGAAAAGTTGAAGAGACTCGAGAGTTGAGTTGTCTGTCGAGAGGAGAGGAGAGTCTCGTCGAAGCAGAGTTGAGGAGAGAGATCGTGAAGCCAAAGAGATCGACGAAATCCAGGTGGTGGTGATCTGGCCCGTCGTCACCGTCGAACAGAGGAGAGATATCAGGAATTCGGGATCATTGTGTATAAATAGTAGCATCATTGCTGCATTAGAACTTGATGAGACTAGTATCAAACTATCTCTTGTAATTTGTAAGAAATTCTTCGGCTTAATAGAATTATTGTTTAGTTGAGCTTTGTTTTTCCCTAATTCAAATACTTTTGTATTTTAAGTTTAGCTTCCAATAACAAATGAGCTGCCAGAGGAGTGAACTCCACACTAACGAGATTTAAATCAACAATGCCTTGCCGTAATTAGGGGTGCACAAAATATTCGTGACTTGTGACTCGTTCGTGTTCGGCTCGTGTTCGGATCGCTAACAACTCGTTCATTAACAACTCGAGTGTTAACGAGCCGAGCCAACTCGTTAGTAAACGAGCCGATCTCGAGCTATGACAAGCTCGGCTCGTTTAAGTATTGAGACCTTAACGAGTTAATCTGGACCTTCGAATTGATTACCACCATCTCTAAATAGATCATTACCATAGAGAATTTTCATGATTTTATAATTTTATTATGTTTTTTTAATTATTTTGTCATTTTTTTCTTGCAAACAAGCTACAAACGAGCCAGCTTGAGCCTTAACGAGCCGAACTCGAGTTGAGAGTTTCCTAGCCGTAATTGAGAAGAACCATCTAGCTGGACTATTACGTCATTACTAGCAGAATGTACCATCCTTTTTTATAAGCTATACTATATTGCTTCAAAACAAGAAATCATCATCTGTATTGGGAAGTTTATCAAACACTAAAATATCTTGTAAAGTCTATTGGATTGAACAATTTAATATATTCCTAGGTGGCACTAATTTCGTTTCTCTAACAAAAAAGAACGTAAAAGAAAAGCCAAGTTATTGGAGAAAGCAACAATTCGCAAACTGTTGAATCATTTTCTTGAAAATTACGTAACTGATGATTGATTAGGAAATATTCTTTCGGGCGGACATAGTTGTTCCCGCAACTACTGTACTAGGCCTGATTCATGCTTCCAATTATCAATCATTATTGTTTCAAGAGCATGGCTAAAATAATAGTACATCTTATTTTGTACTATGCATATAGATATAGATCAATAAATTGAGATTTAAGTTACTCAATAAATTCTTCATATGAAAATATTGTAGGAAATCAAATTTCGTGATTTTTAGAGCTTTCTTGCTATTTTTTAAATATTTTTTAAAAACAGTCCAAATTTAATACTACAAAAGTGTCATTACTGGACTGTTTTTAAAAAATATTTAAAAAATAGCAAGAAAGCTTTAAAAATTACAAAATTTTATTTCCTACAAGATTTTGATATGAAGAATTTATTGAGCAACTTAAATATCAATTTAATGACCAAATTAAATATAAATGACCGCATAGTACGAAATGAAGGTGTACTATGCATATTATTTTAGCCATGCTCTTGTTTCAAAGTTAAAAGTGCTGCTAGGAAAACATAAAAGAGTCCCGAGAGAAACCTAAAAACTGAAACCCTAGGCGGGGAGGTCCCACCGTTGGCCTCCCCGCCTCTTCCCTCACCACTTTCTCCCCCCCCCCTTCCCCTACAACACTCACTAACGAGGTCGGTTGTACGAACTCTACCAGCAGTTTGTGGATTTATTCTCAGTGATTAGCACCAACACAAGAATATTGTGCTTGTTCGCGTCACGGCAGCGACATGTGGTGGTTGTGCTATTGAACGTCTAGCGAGTGGTCGGTTTCTATGTGGTGGATGGCGACTGTGCGAGCTCCACAGAAAACCTAACCCTAGGTGGGGAGGTCCGCCATCGGACCTTCCGTCTTCCAAATTGGCTGGGCGAGTTAGCGGTCGTGGGTATTTGAGCAGTTAATGTCGGGACATTATTGGTTCAGCAACGGCAACGCTGTGCGAGCTTCCTATAGCTCGCGTATCGTAGTTCATCTTCGAGTTACAAGCATGAATGAAAAAGTCGATCGTCGTTTGGGAACAACGATCGGAGGAATACACATCTTTCGCTGGACACTGATTTAGTTCAGATCGACAGGTCGACCTTCACAAAGCTCGTCATTGGAGATAGGGGTTGTACCTTCTCACACGATTCAAGTAAGGAAATTTTGTACAATACCTACTAGTCAGGTGGGTACTGCTGGATTTGCGGCAACACCTGATGGTGGTCAGACTAGTATTGGGTTTGGGATCGAGACATCTTTTAATATTGGTGGTAGCCGGATATTGAGTTTAGTATCAATACCTACTATTATGGAGAATACTTTCAGTGGTACTTCCATTGCCACCCGGAAGGAACCAATTCTAAGGACAATTAGTAACTACACGGGTCAAATCAACGAGTGAAGGTGGGAAACGACAAGCGGACAATTTGCGACGGGTCGTGAGGTGTTCAAGATTGGTGAAAAAACGATACGACGCATCGAACTGTACTTGTTTTTTAGATATTGGTGATGGCTGATAACGCTTTCGATCATCTTTAGCTTTCATTTTTAGGATTCATGAGCTTATAACTCTTTTTTTTCATTTTCTCTTTTTTTATCTTTCTTTTATCTCAGGTACTACTCTTTTTCTTAGTTAATAAAAAAGAAAAAAAATTAGGTATACCTAGATAGATGCTACTTAGATACTCCACTCAATTTGTATTTAGGTATTATTTTTGTCTTTATCGTTTGACTGAAATATGATATGAATTTGAATGTAATCAAACGATATGAAGAATCAAGAAAACACCTATCAAGATGTATCTAAATTTTTCTCTAATAAAAATTATGTAGGTACAGCCTACTTCTCAAAAAAAAAAAAATTCAATCATTAAAATCTAATAATAACGAGTCGCGAAGCAACCAGTGTCTTCCGTAGTAGTTAAACTCAAAAAGTAAATAAATTTTGTAACTTGCAGTCACTTGCATATAATTAATTAGACAAACAGTGCAAGCAAAAAGTATATATAGAATCATAGTTTTAAAGTAACGAGACATAGCTATACTCCAATTAGCCAACAACATTGTATTCATTTAACTCGTTTTGATTTACTCATTTAGTCATTTGATCTGTCAAAACTAATAGTATCTCCAAAAAACTACATATTTATGCTCTCCAATTAGAAATAGAATCTATTGCTTACAGTTGCTTCCAAATTTTGGCAAACTCGCAGCATGGCCTCTGTTTCATGGAGGCTTAATTAGCTATTCTAGGAAACAGAGTAAGAGTTAACTTCTTCAGTCATGATTAATTGTAACCGATGTGTCTTTTTTTTCATCTAAAGCCATATAATTAATCGGAATAAAGTGGACTAGATTACATAATTATTATTTAGGACTTATTAGATCAGTTCTGAACTAAGCAATTTGATAATGTGATTTAAAATGTGGACTAGATTACACATCCACCTCAATCATATTCCATGGAAACAGCATATAACTTTCTGAATTCATTTTAAACACTTGAAACAAGATGAACAAAAAACTATAATTATAAAAAATGTGTTCTTCAAAATATAATATGTAAACATTCCATTACAATAATTAAATAAACAAAAAAAGAATAAGAAGTATGAAACAAATTAAATATGTCGATGAAACTCAACCTCAGAAATATATTATTTTCACACTCAACCTCAAAAGTTAAAAAAAAAAAAAAATTTAATTAGTGACATAGCACTTCTTCCTGATCTCACCCTGATTACCGGTCAGCACTTCAATATTTCCCATGTTGATCATGGAGGCAGCAAAATCTTGAAAGAACTCAGACTCAAATCCATAAGCATGCTTGAAAACATAATCCTTGGTGAAACTATTGGCGAGAAGAGAAGCATCAGAGTGGAATAGGCCCCTTCCCTTGGCCACAAGCTTGTAATAGCTCGTGTCGAATGTCTTAAAGCTCCCGGGATCCATCTCAACAAGTGTTGTATTGTCTGTTAAGCTGGTACATCTTGATCTCAATCTTGAAAGGTATTGTGTGTCAAGAAGAGGGTCAACGTCGTTCATGTTAACCCTTCCGGTGAAGTTGTAGAGACGGTCCGACAAATTGTTGCAGTGTGAGGTTCCAATTGTATGGCCAGCTGAAGGAAAATTTATGCAGGAAGGTTAGATAAATATATGTTATTAGCAGTCACCAACTTTTTATAAATTACGGTTTAAATTAATTGTTGGAAAAATAAGACACAAATGTTTGGAGTAAAAAAAAATATATATATATATATATAGTCAAGAGCTGAGAAATAAAAACTACCTGATAGAACGACCAAGTCTTTGAGGCTTAGTCCTTTTACTCCAAACATTTGTGTCAATTGTGTGAAGTTTGCTTTAGGAGGTGGCAGTTGCTTGGTTTCATTTGCCATTGAGATTCTTCCATCTCTTCTACCAAGCCACACAGGCCAATCTGGTCCCTTGCTCTGCAACAATTTAACAATGGAACATTATAAATAATATATATATATATATATATATCAGCTTGATCTAGCAATTCTTAACATAATTAGAAACATTGATATTAATGGAAAAAAAAAGTTGAAGTTGGTATATAGTACTACCCACCATCACCACTGCATCTCTTGCAGCTATTGCAAGAACGTCAGCGCAAGAGACGGTGTTTGGGCAAGCATGCTCAATTGCCCTCTTGATCCTTTCGATTGCACCAAACCCTCTAAGAGTTTGATTTGGAGGTGCATCTTTTTCAGCTGTATTGCTCTTTGTCGAATCAATTAGCACTGATCCATCACATCCCTACAAAGAAAATACAGTGTTATAATATATATCCACAGACATTAATTAACATAAAATGAATATTTTGCTTCTTGTTTTGACACATACCCTTACGAAACAATCATGGAAGTGCATCCTTAGAATGGGTCCTGCAAGGCTTGGAGCTAGCGATAGAATCTCTGACATCTCTTTTCGAACTATATCCTCGACATTCGGACATGTTTTGGTATAGAAGCCAAGCTGTAACTGTGCTTCTGTTAAACCAAAAAGGAGTACAAGAGCTAACTGGAGAGAGCAGAGGAGGAATGTCCTTGATGCCATATCTAACCCAGAGCACCTTAACATTAGCAATGATACTTAATTTAAGCACTTAAGCCTCTCTTGGAGATATGCAACAGAGGTCAAGGGTTTATATAAGGCTAGCTGTAGCCACTATAGGCGGCACAGGCATTGGGTCCATGACAAGTATCTTTTGCTAAGCAACTGTTTAATTTTAATTAATTGTTTTTTATGATACTGTTTAATTTAATTGCTGATACAGTGAGGTGATTAATTAAAGAAATGATAATGACATGGATTAGGTTTACTCTTTGTTCTGAAGAAGAAGAAGAAAACCAATTAGTTGGAGAATTGGAGGAGAGCTTTTTTGGAAGGTTAAAAGGTGACGAGTTGACTAATTAAGTATATATGCTGTCAAAGTGTCAAGCCATGGCTTGTCATTGGGTTACTCTTACTTTACTTTACATATAAACTAATGTACGATTCGCGCTTCCAAAAAGTTAAATTTTTTAATTTTCGTATTACAATAATAAAATTATAATATATCGTTTAAATAAAAAAAATAAAAAGCAATAGGGAAAAAATATAATCTACAATAATTTTACTGTAGCGTGGACAGTGAAAACACTGTTCATTTCACTGTAAAAATGAACAGTAACACAATATTGCGATGTGAGTATATTAGATTATCCGATTCGTGGGTTTACTCAACAGTTATGTTTAACTAATTTATGGAATGGAAGAGTATCCAAGTCAGACCTTATCTCAGTGATTGTTGCGTGTCTCATGCATTGACACATACTAGTATTTAATTTACTTATAACTGCATTCCTGTGGCAAATAAAGCGATTTGTTTTTTTTTTGGATAACGAGCCTCCTTTCATTAAATGAAAGCCAAAACAAAAATACAAAGTCTTTTGACAAAAATATAAAGCGATTTGTTAATTACAAATGAAGATGATTAACTTATTTTAGAAAACAAAAGCGCAGAAAAATGTCTTTGCAAATGAATATGAGTGCCTCCTAATTAATAACATTTATGCGAAATAACGCTTATGGATTGACATTTAAAATTTCATGTCTAGATTGAATTTGAGCCTAAATACCTCAACAAGATCTTTATAAGAAAAAATACCATATTTTTAGAATTCTTTAACTCTTGTTAATTTTTTAATTATAACTCTAAAAATAGAAAATACCAATATTTAATTGTCAAATATATAGGATAATATTGTTGAAAAATCATGAAAAAGAACTCAATAACTTTCAAAATAGTAGATGTTGGTATACTACAAGATTTTGATAAGAAAACTTTTATTTAACTACTTCAACTGGCATTTTGGACCGACTTAATTAATTATTAGTATTAAAATGAAATTTTCAGCCTTTCGATCAAAATGTTTGTGGAAACACAATGATTAAATCTTGTATATATTAAGGCAATTATGATTTCTTAAGCATTTTAGTTGAAATATTTACATGTAAAACTAAATTTTCATATTTAAAATGTCGATTTCAGTAGCTTAATAAAATCTTTATATCACCAAAATTTACTATTTTAAAATTATTTACATATTTTTAATATTATTTTTGAAGCTGAACCTCAAAATAATTAAAACAATGAATATATATTGGTATACAAATGTATATTATGGAACAATTTATGCGTGCCTAAAAAGATATCGCGTCTAGGACATGTATGCAGTGGCGTATACAGAGGTTCACTTAAGTTCGGGCACAACTAAGCTCAGGCACTGAGTCTGAGATCAAGCTCGGACACAAATACACTAAAACACGCTAAAATATCATTAAAAGTCTATTTTTCACTACAAAAATAACAAAAAATACACTAAATTTCGCGTTTTTGAGAAATCAAACCCGGACACTTGCACTCTGCCTTAATTTCCATTTACATTAGGATACTTTATTGTCACTTCAAGTCGATTTTCATAGGGTTATCACGATTGCTATCCTTCAACATGTTTTTATTCGACGAAGCTGAAATGTAGTCGTCAAATTAAAATTATTGAGCTTGATTTATGAAAAAAGGTGTATGGATATTAAAATGAGCTGGTGAATGCAAGCTACACACTTGCAAGTTGCAATTAGGTCACTGCGGAAGTTGTTGTATACATATATACTTTTTAGTAAATAGTCACCAAATATTCTGAAAATAACTAATATGTTTAAATACTACTACTAACAATAATTTTGATAATTTTACCAACTTTGATATGTATATGTAGCTGTCGCAACTTGCAATGTTATTTGTAATAATTTTACCAATATTATATCTTGAAATATAGCAATTATTGGCATTTTCAATATTATCAATATGCATGCTTGTGATATATGGTCGAAAGCCACCGTCAAACCAAGGTTTAATTAGGTGTAAAAAGTATTGTTTAATCTGTAAATCATCCAGTGATTAGATCATTAATAAGCTATTCATAATATACAATCCTTGTAGCGTTTTCCTTGATTATCACCAAACAACCTAACCACGTGTTATGGGGCAAATATCTTCCGGTGCATTGTTTTTTTTTTTTTTGCACCAGAGAGGTGTACCTCAATCTGAATCGTCGGATTAAGATCCGACGTTGGACCTCAAATTATATGATTGAGAGAGAATTTTGTACTGTTAAATTAGAAACGTTCGATCTTAATTTAACGGTTCAAATTGAGGCGTGACTCTCTGGTGCAAAAAAAAAAAAGTGCACCAGGAGATATGGGTCCCTCTGATACTTAACCTCCAGCAGTTGCGTGTCGACATGGGATTTTTCCTGAAGGTTGGCATTATGGGTTGTTGGAGTCTTCCAAAAGTGGTTATTGTATCACATGGCCAGCTTAGCACAAATTGCATGCTCATGGGTATCGGAAAATAGGAAGTAGGATCCCACCTATTTATATACATTAAATATTTATAAGAAGGATAATGTTTCGTAGATATCATATTTGATATTAATTATTGATATCGATTTTATAATGTAAATTTAGTTAAGTTATAATGCACATTATTTGAATTATTATGCATGTTATATTATAATTATTTCAGTACAAAAATAACATGTATAATTATTTCATTACAGAAAATAGCATGCATAATAACTCAAATAATGTGCACGATAACTCAACTAAAAGTGCATAATACAATCGACAACATGTATAACTATTTTATTACAAAAAAAAATGCATAATAACTCAAATAATGTACATGATAATTCAACTAAAAATACATAATAAAATCGATATCAATAATTGATATCAAATATGATATCTATGTTTCCGCTCCCTTGTAAGAATCTCTAATAATTAAAGCATATACAAACATGGGGTTTGTTGACCTGTTGAAAAACCAATAATTTGATGGTCCCTTGTTACTTATTAGAGAACGAAACCTCACCTTCTACACTGTTGGAGTGTCAATAATTAATTATAGGTAACCAAAACTAACTAATTTACCTATACACCAAAAAGGCAAAGCAAAAAGTACACCAACTTGCTTGATGTCTCTATATTGGGCTCTAACAAATTATTACAAAAGTGTTAATCCTTTGTTTTTTTCTTAGCACGTTAGCTTGCACTTAATTAGAAATAACGTGCCATGCTTTTAACCTCCACTAATTAATCATGCATATGCTGCTGATATGCTTCATAGCGGAACTGTATCCTCTGCGTGCATTTTTCTCTGCTCACTCTGTATATGTTATCTGGACCTTCAAATTAAAGATCAACGCTCGACCGTCACTGATTTAATTCGGAAAGGCCGTTGATCCTTAATCTGACCTACGCACTCGGGACTCAGAAATTGCACCAAGAGGAGTAAGATTTTGCTTCATAGCATTATAGCAAGGTACAATGCTTTTGTGTTAAATTAGGCTCTAGGTTGAGTCCAACAAATTGTTACAAAATTTGTAGTCCTTATTTTATTTTTAGGCACATTAACGTACTAATTTAGAAATGAGAAAATTTTCTAATTTTCAACCTTACGTCCACTACTTTTCTTTCCACTCTCTTTCTTATTTTGTCTTATTTTATTTATATTTCTTTCTTTTTCTTCCAACTGCATCTTTCTTCTTACTTTTTTTTCTTTTATTCTTTTTTCTACCTTCGCTTCGAAGAGAGATTTTTAGAAACGAAAAAACTGTCAAATACGAAAATAATGTTTAAAGTGATGACATATCTGAGAACGGAAAATTGATGGCAGATCTAAGAACGAAGACAAAAGGCAACGAACGACCTTGAGACTGCCTTTGAATTTCTTCGTATTTACCATGGTTGTTATCTTTTTTCACAAAAGAAAGAAAGATAAGGAGAAAATGAAAATATAAAAATGCATCTAATATAAACATTTGTTTCAGTAGTACAAACACTTTTTTCAACTAGTATGAACACATGTTTCAGTAGTATGAATACATTTTTCAACTAGTGTGAACACATATTTTATTTAGTTTGTGCCCATTTTGTGCAAAACAAATATGAAACTGTACAAAATAGATTGGAAACAGCTAGTATGAACACATCTTTAAACTAATATGAGTATATGTTTTATTTATTCTGAATACTTATTTTATTTAGTCTACGTCCCATTTTTTGTGCAGACTTGAAACAGTGAAAAAACACACTTGAAACAGCTAATATGAACACATACTTAATTTAGTCTGAACACCTACTTTTTTTAGTCTGAACACCTATTTTTGTGCATAAACAGACTTGAAACAGTGCAACAACAGACTCGAAACATTGCAGAAACAGACTTGAAAAAGCTAGTATGAACACCTACTTTATTTAGTGCGAAAATCTGTTTTACTTAGTCTGAACACCAATTTTATTTAGTCTGCATCCCATGCATTCAGTGCAAAACAGACTTGAAACAGCTAGTATGAACACTTGTTTATTTAGTCTGAACAAATGTTTTATTTAGTTTGCACCACATGCATTCAGTGCAAAACAAACTTGAAACAGTGCAAACAGACTTGAAGCAGCTAGTTTGAACACTTGTTTTATTTAGTCGCACCACATGCATTAAGTACAAAACAGAATTAAAACAATACAAAAACAGACATAAAACGGTGCAAAACAGACCTGAAATAGTTAGTATGAACACTTGTTTTATTTAGTCTATTCACCTTGGGTGCGTTTGGATCATGTCATAGTTAGTGTAAAAATAGTGCTATCTAGATTAGTGGTTGAAATAGTGGTTACTTTTTGCTATCTAGGTTAGTGCAAAAATAGTGCTAATTTTGTGCTATCTAGGTTAGTGAAAATGTTGTTTGCATTGCACATTTGGAGTAATGATAATGAGTTAATAAATAATAAATTATTTTAGTTTTTTAACGATAATAATAATAATAAAATAATGATAATTACAATAATAATAATACAAAAAATAATAATGACAATTAAAATAATCATAATAAAAATAAAATAATAATCATGACAATTATAATAATAATAAAATAATGATAATTACAATAATAATAATAAAAATAATAATAATGACAATTATAATAATACTAATAAAATAATAATGACAATTAAAATAATAATAATAATTATTATTATTATAATAATAATAAAATAATGATAATTACAATAATAATAATAAAAATAATAATAATGACAATAATA
Source organism: Eleocharis quinqueflora (assembly GCA_964058865.1). NCBI lineage: Eukaryota > Viridiplantae > Streptophyta > Magnoliopsida > Poales > Cyperaceae > Eleocharis > Eleocharis quinqueflora. The sequence goes on from CAXKVX010001282.1 coordinate 121,940, forward strand.
ATAATACTAATAAAATAATAATGACAATAATAATAATAATAATAATAATAAAATAATATTAATGACAATTATAATAATAATAAAATAATGATAATTACAATAATAATAATAAAAATAATAATAATAAAATAATGACAATTAAAATAATAATAATAATAAAATAATATTAATGACAATTATAATAATAATAAAATAATGATAATTACAATAATAATAATAAAAATAATAATAATGACAATTATAATAATACTAATAAAACAATAATAATAATAATAATAATAATAATAATAAAATAATGACTATTAAAATAATAATAATAATAATATTGACAATTATAATAATAATAAAATAATGATAATTACATAATATTAAAAGAAATAATAATAATACTAATAAAATAACAATGACAATAATAATAATAATAAAATAATGACAATTAAAATAATAATAATAATATTATTAATAATAATAATATCAAGATGATGATTAAAATGTAATAAAATAATAATTTTGCTAACCATGACATGTGCTAATTTGCTAATCCTACCATTTTGGTGGATTAGCAAAATAGCACTAACCAACACTACTAACAACTTACTAAATCATGTTTGGATCACATTTTTGTGTGGATAGCAACCCTTATTCATGGTTAGTGCTATTTTGGGTGATCCAAACACTCCCCTTGTAGTTAGCATGAACAGCTACCTAGTTAGTATAATTATCCTAGATTTTAGTATAAATATTTTGGATGTTAGTATAAATATTCTGAATGTTAGTATGACCATCTGTTTTATTTAGTATGACCATCAAAGGAGCTAGTATGACCACATTATAGTTATTATGAGCACTTGAGCAGTTAGTATGACACTCTATTTTATTTAGTATGAGTGTATGACCACCTATTTTGATTTAGTATGACCACCAGAAGAGCTAGTATGAGAACATTATTAGTTAGTATGAGCACTTGAGCATATAGTATGACCATCAGAGGAGTTAGTATGACCACCAGAGGAGTTAGTATGACCGCATCCTTAGTTAGTATGAGCATATTTTAACTATTTTAATCGTTTTAAATGTTATTTTTGACAAAAAAAAACAAGCACAAAATAACGTTTGATCTTTGAAAGGATGTAATTTTTTACTCGTAACTCTTATTCACACATATGAGCACTTTTCGGAAACAACAAGACATGGCGCACATACCCGTATAGGGCTATAAGCCCGTAATGATGTTGTTTTGACCCCAAAGATCCATTCTAAAGCCTCCAAATCTCATTTTTAAATTTTTCTGCAACTTTTTTGCTCAAATTTTCTCAAAAAATACTTGAAATAGTGCAAAAGTATATTTGAAACATGTATTATGAACACATATTTTATTTAGTCTGCATTCCATGCATTATGTGCAAAATAGATTTGAAATAGTGTAAAAACATACTTGAAACAACTAGTATGAATACATGTTTTATTTAGTTTAAACACTTATTTTATTTAGTATGAACAACTATTTTATTTAGTTTGCACCTCATGCATTCCAGTAAAACATTCCGGATAGTATATAGCGCGGAAACATTCAGAAGAATGCACAAAGTCCAACTTTCCATTTGTATCAGTGTTTGATTGTTTGACTTTCCATTTTACCTGCATTTGATTGTTTTGTTTTTTTCTTTTTAAAAAGTTAATTATGGTAATGAAAGTGAGAGACAAATGTTAGAGACTGTTAGTTGGACCCTTTAAAAATAATGTGCCCTACTTTGATCCACTTGAATCATGGATATGCTTGATAGATAGCCAAGATGCTACTCTGCTTTTGTGTTAATTGAGCTTAATCAAAGTCCAACTAAATCAACCCATTTCTCTTAACAAACTTCTCTTTAATTCATTCGATGCAGTTTTCAAATTAAAAAAATAATCTAATTCTGGGAAAAAAAATTTAATGAGACGTTGCATTCTATCTCCTGAAATATGACCCAACCTGCAACGTCATAATTGAAATAATACCCACCATCACAATTTCTCTTGATTCTGCTTTAATATCAGTAGCATTAAAGGATAATAAAGATTCAGAAAATGAATAATTCAAACATAACTTATATAGATTATCACATAACAATTAAAGAACTGAGAAATTAGTCCAATTAACAGAATAGAGTATATATAAACATAGAGGCAACCTTTGAGATCATGTACAATGAATATGATCACATCTGAATTTTTCATCAAAATTCGAACGTATTTTTTAATTAATACTTAATTGGTTTTTACTCATAATGAAATACATAGGCCATATAGTAAATATTTAGTTATAAAATAAATTTTCTAACATTTTAATCCGAGCACGATATTATAATAAATAGAGTAGTTTATGATCAATTTTTTTTATCAAAAATGACATTTAAAATCAATTACAGCCTAAAATTGTTAACAATAGTAGGGTCATTCAAGTTATAATTTGATGCTAGCAGAATTTATCTTATATATATATATATAGAATTGAGCTATGATGCTTGATCAAGCACCAACCGAAATGTGCTTGACAATCGTGACGGTCTGATTTAGTGTCAAGATCTGTGCTAGATGATGTCGCTGAGATCAGAATTTAATTAACTGGATTCGTCCAGTTAAAACTCACAAATTGAACCGATCGTTGCCTTTCTTTTTGTTTCGAATTTCTCTCTCGCCTCTCTCAGACGCATACACATGGAACCCTAGCATGAATCGCTGCTGCACGCAGCTCTCCTCTCTGCTCGACGCTCCCACTGATAAAGTTCAGCTTCAGTTGGCACCCACTCTCTCGCAGCTTCCTCGCGTTCTCCCTAGAAACCCTAAATCTTCCTCAATATATAGATCTGTCGAAAAACCCTAGACCTTTCCTTGAAAACATGACGGAGAAGCTGAAATCGCACCGCCGCTCAGAGGAAAAGCAGATATCAGAGGAAGTCATTAAAGGTATCGTTTGATTTTTTGATGATGCTTGATCGATAGTGTCAGTACTGATTTGTTTGTGAGGCTTCTGACAACACTGATTCTAGGGTTTTTGAGGTACTGATAATGCTGATTCTAGGGTTTAATCATTGAATTTTACTGTCAAGATGATTTTAGGTTTAGTGGCACTGTGAAATCACTAGGTGATGTTATTTGTGAGTAGATCACAGTTTTAGATTCTGGTATGAGGTGTTGTTATGGCTCTGGGTAAAATAAGTACATCTCAAAACTGACTTGGATTCTCGTATTTGGTATTTAGGGGGGCTTGTGCTATTTTAAATTGTTATTGTCGTGCATCTGATTCTGGTAACTAAAACTTATATGGACTGAAATTATTATTTGTGCTATCTGTACTGATCTGGACTTTGTAATACATTTTATTATTGTTGTGTATTACTTTGAATCTCAATTTTAGTGTTAATCTCAGTTTTAGTGTTAATAACTTTGAATCTCAGCCTCACTGTGTATTACTTTGTAGATTCAAAAATGTCAACAACAAGCGACATTATCTCTCCATTGCGCGAACCATTGTACTATTGCAACAAGTGTAGATTTCCATGTGAAGTGAAAATATCTGGAAGTGCAAGCAATCGAGGTCGTGAATATAATGCTTGCAATTGTACTGATGGTAGCATCTTTCGGACTTGGTGCGATGAGGTGTATTTGTATCCCAGTTATGTTAGAAAGCAGCTTGCTTCTATGAAGAAACATATGATTATTGATTTTTGTGTGATTGTACTATTGTAGTGCTATGTAATTGCAAAATTAGGTTAATTTGTAATAGGCTTAGTGGTCCTTTAATAGGAACCGTATTTATTTTTTTTACTGAAATCGCAATTAGGGGCTATGTTATTTTCAAGATTCTAATTTTCTGTACCGAATGGGATCAAGATCCAATTTTTTGTGCTATTGCAGTGCTATGTTATTTTCTTATGTGAAACTTCAAAAGTTTGTTTGCAAATTAAATGTCAAGTTTTCTTATGAACCTTGAAGTCTGCGAATTGAATTAAATCCTATCTCACAGCATCAAAGACATGAATGCTAAATTACAAAATGTACGAGTACTCGAATCAATTAAAAGCAGGAAGCAGCATATAGATTCAGCATGTAGTATCGCAATACAACCAACAAACCTATTGAATTGGTACAGCAGCAAAGATGCAACAATGAAGATGGTACAGCAAATATTTTAGTAATAGAAAATGGTACAACAACAAAGATGCACAACAATAACATGAAACCAGTAGCTACATCCATAAATCAGTAGCTGCATAACATGGAAACCAGTAGCACATACAACAATAACACCATAAAATCAGTACATTGATGGTCTGAAATGAAAAAAACATAACTGAAAAAAAAAACGAAACAGAACTGAAGATGGTGTGAAAAAACATAACCGAATAATTCAAATTGCCTCCTCTTTCTCATTGCTCATTCCATCTTCATCTTCGTACTCGGATTGGTCTTCGTCAGTCTCTACTTGTTTCTTTCCTTAGCTACATTTCTTTTTCGCTGAAATTGATTGAACATACAAATATATTAATAAAATCGAAATACATATTGATTGAACATATAGTCAACAGAAAAACTGAAATTGATTGAACATACAATCAACATATTTCTGTACCTTAGGGCATGTCCTGATGTTACGAGCCTACTAAAAAAAAGTTGTCTTTCTAAATGCTCGCAATGCCTCAGATTATCCCTCATCCCAGCATCTCTCCTCAAGAGCAACTTGAACAACAACTTGATTCAGGTTTTAATCAGTACAAAATCAGTACCTTAAGCAAAACAAAAGCGTTCTGTGTAGTGACGAAAATCTAGGGTTCTGGAGATGTAGCGCCGCCTGGACTTCTATGTAGTGACGAAAGGAAGCAAGAGAAGGATGGATAACGTCGTCGGAGTACAGTGTAGAGGCGACGATTTTGGCGGAGGAGAGAAGGGATCTTATCGACTCGAGTCGACTGAATTGAATGCGACAGGACTGGACGGTCCAGTTAATTCTTTCTGTAATTTTTCAATCTCAGCGACCTCATCTAGCACAAATCTTCACACTGAATCAGATAGTCACGATTGTCAAGCACATTTGGGCTGGTGCTTGATCAACACCATAGCTCAATTCTATATATATATATATATATATATATATGAACTGGGTTATGGTGCTTGATCATCAAATCACACAAACGAGCTATTAAAATTTCGATTTATCATGCTCAATAATTTCTTTATATCAAAATCTTGTTACCAAAATTTTCTATTTTTAGAATTTTGTAAGTATTTATTTTGATTTTTTAAAATGACTAAAAAATAGTAATAAAAATAATCAATGCTTATACATAAAATTGGTCACTTTCAAAAATCCAAAACAAATACTTACAAGATTCAAAAAAAAAATAATAATAATATTTATTTCATTGGAATTTTTTGAATTTTCATAGATGGTAGAGGCGTTGACGGGACAAATCACAGGACGTCATATATTTATCCTAAAAACGAATGACATTATTGAACTTTAATGAATGTATTATGTGTATAAAGTTGATCGTGACAGTTTTCTTACAGAGCGAAAAACTCAGGGGGTTATTTGTTTCATTATTTCGATGTCAAATAAATTAGGGATAAAATTGTAAATGCATCAGTTTTATTATGCGTATAAAGTTGATCACGACGGTTTTCTTACGGAGAGAAAATAAAGCTGATATAGCGATACATCGATACCACTAGAAGCGTCTAGTTGGATTTAATTTGCACATTGTTGTAGTTATTATGCACATTATTTTTTTTATGATGCATATTGTTTTTTGTTGTTGTTATGCACATTGTTGTATCGTCATATTGATATATGTTATTTATATCTATTCGCACGTATTTTTGTAACGTGTATAATAGTTAATATAACATGCATAATAACTCCACTTCTTTCTCAAAAAAACATGCATAATAATTCAAATAACATGCATAATAGTTCGAATAATGTGCATAATAACAACTAGATGCATAATAACAAAAATAATATTCATAATAACAATTAGATGCATAATAACAAAAATAATATTCATTACAACAACAAAAAATGCATAATAGTTTCATAATGTGAATAACAATTCAAATAATGTGCACGAGAACAATTAGGTGCACAATAACAAAAGCAATGTGCATAACAATAACAACAACAATGTGCATAATAACAAACACAATGTGTATAACTACGACAATGTGCAAATTAAATATAACTGAATTATTCCACTGAATCCAGTTGAGCGTCTAGTTAATTAAATGCATAATAACAAAAATAATGTGCATAATAACTATAACAATGTGCAAATTGAACTCAAATAGAGGCGTCTAATGATATCGATGGCGGTATCAATTATGGTATCATCTAAACATTTTCCGACAAAAAAATCCAGCGGCTGATTTGTTTCATGATTCGTGTCAAATAAATTAGGGATAAAATTGTTAATGCATCAGTTTTATAAAGTTTGTCTTTGTCAAAGACGCATGCTTTCTTTTTTTTCTTTCACGGGAGATGCACGCTTTTTCCGCTTCGTTGGGTGCCGAGAATTATTTTTATCTGATTTTAAAAATTTAATAGTCATGTATCTGTTTTTCTGCGTTCAGCTTTCATATATATTGTTTGGACACACGTTCAGAAATCGAGGTCACTCGAGTTGACAAAACAACAAAAAATTATCAAGTACTTTAAAATATGTGTTCCCGTCTGAACACGAATTTTTGAAGTCAGAATCATGAATTTAATTCTTTTTTTTTTGGTCAGACAAAAAAAAATCGGGTGCCGGACACTCAATTTTATTCTGGATCCTCTGCAACTTATTTCAAAATTTCTGCTACGATCTGTGTGATGTTTACCAGGAATCAAAGTAACAAAGCCTAATCATTCTTCGGAAAAAACTCTAATTATACTTGGAATTTTTTTTTTGTTTAATTCTGAAAAAAAAATTAAAATTAAATCCATGACCCGGATTTAAAAAAATTGACAGTTATGCTATATTAAAATGTGTCATTTTTAGGTTGTTTTTTAAAATATTTAAAAAATAGCAAGAAAGCTCTAAAAATCACAAAATTTGATTTCCTACAAGATTTTGATATGAAAAACTTATTGAACAACTTAAATTTCAATTTATTGCGCAAATTAACAAGCATAATCGCAGGGGTGGACCTAGATAGATTCAGGATGCGGCAGCCGTCACACCTGGATTTTGAAATTATCATAGAAATAATACCCGGTCAGGAGTTTTGCCTCACCCTCGACTGGAGTTTTGCAACACCCCGGCAGCTGGGTTTGACAGTTGAGCTTAATTCAACTAAAATTATTAAGAGGAAAAAAATTTAAAGCCCAGAAAAACGAATTTAAAGCCCAACTATTGAATTGGGTTGTTGGGAATTTTTCTAATGCCTAATGGGCTTAGTGGGCCTTACTCTCTCCCTAACTCTCTCACTCACGAATCTCTCTCTGTCAATATCTAGACATGTTCAGTTCAATGAGACATCATTCCTTTTTGCTCAAATTACCCCTTGAACAACTAAGTTATCAAATATTGGTGTCTCCAATACTTTAACAGTTATGCCAAACAACCATTCTCCTTCTACTGACACAAATAATTCTCTTATTGACACAAATACCCCTTCTCCTTCAACCTCTCCACAATCTCTCACTCTAGTACCTACTCCAGCACCTACTCACTCTATGACAACAAGAGCCAAAACCAACAACCTCAGACCAAAACAATTCCCTAATCACCAACTATACAATGTTACCAAGTATCCTCTAGAACCTACTGAACTTGAAATTGAACCTACCTACTACACACAAGTAGTTAGATGCTCTTGTCAAGAATAGTACATGACAATTGATAGATCCACCTCATCATAGTAAGTAGTAACATTGTTGGTTGCAAATGATTGTACAAAATCAAGAGGAAAGCAGATGGGAGTATAGAGAGGTATAAGACAAGGCTTGTTGCTAAGGGTTCAAACAAGAATAGGGTCTGGACTATTTGCATAAGTTAGAACATCTCTGTTCTAATCACTGCAGCGTATCATTTGCATAAGCCAATCATTTGTATGTAGTTCGTTCTGTTCTCAACCCATTTTACCTCCCATGCTTCATGGTACAAATTTTGATCTTTTAAGCCAAGCTAAACACTGGTACCTTAAATCCTAACCATAACTCTACTGCTATATTACCTCCAGTGACAATGGTTCAAAGTTCATTTTGATCCAGGAGAGCCAGCCAGAGATTATGGTGGGACTGTATGTACAGACCGGCACAACCGCAAGCTACCTTGACTTCAAAGTTCAAACCTTCATGCAGTCCTGGTTTTGACGCTGGTTCAGGTATAATCATGGTACCATTCAGGTTTGGAACTACACCTTACTCTATATTCTTTCCCTACCCTTCATCTTTCTTGGCTAGTAGCATTATAATCTTGGTCAACTGGTCAGAGACCATAAGGTGAAATGATGCAACTTTAAACATCTTTCCAGAGCTTTGGACAAATTTTTAAACACTTTAATACCGAACAAAAATGACAGGAAATTGAGTCAATAGGAATTTCAATCACTCTGGTAATATGATTAATATCAAACAGGACAGTGCAAAAAGGATTCACTCACGTCTGTGCATGGATATGTTTACTTCACGCTGATACGACTTCACATTTCCTCAAGAGATGAGTGTCGTAGTATCTAGTGCATTCATTTTGAATTTTGAAAATTGGCCAACCCCTATAAATCTGTTTGTGCATCAACCAGATATTTTGGATGTTGTCCACTTTGAGTAAAGTACCAAAAGGTCGTGGACTCCGCTAATAAAACATCCTCAAAAACCAGAAACAATTTTTCAAAACAAAAGAACTTACATTTGTATACAAGACCATATGATTTGATGTGCTGCAATCTGGAAAACAATTGGTCATCCATCAACTGATTTGAATTTTTTTTTAACTTTAATGTTAAAAATTAGGATGAATAACCAAAAAAATTCAAACAACACCAATGTTGATATACATCTTGGCTAAATGATTAATAAATGATGTACTAATAAATTTATAACTTAAAAAGTCTTTATTTTGGTAATTTTGACCTAGGTCATCAAGGCTGTTAGCTTATTTGGGTGTCAAAACATTCAAATAGTTACAAATATATTTGGTAACATATACATTTAGAAAAAGAGAGCATGTCAAACCACATCAAAGGAAGGATGAATGAAAAGACAAACATTGTCTTTTCCTAACAATAGTAATGAAAGAAGCAAA
>CAXKVX010001283.1:0-43963 GCA_964058865.1 Eleocharis quinqueflora
AGAACAAAGAAAAAAATATTGATTTTTAAAGTCTATAAAAATGCACCAATTTCTTTATGTAGAGAACACTTTGAACAATCAATTAAGATAAATATTATATTTGTGGCTTATGATTAAAAATTAAACTTACAAAAATCATAAGGCTAAATATTCTTAAATTGAAATTTTCTATATATTAGTTTTCAATTATTCAAATATATTTAGTGCAAATAAATCACTTAGATTTTAAAAAAAATTATTTATATTAAAAAATTTATGAATCTTTGATTGAGTAAAGCTGATACCAAAATAAGGTTTATGAAGTATAGTGTATATATAGTACTGAACTCAGATTTTTAGATGGAAAAGATATAACTTCAACAAGTAATGTTATGTAGATTGGAAAATTAATCATTTGAATAATCTGATTTGGTGTCCGACTAATCATTCAAATTAATCAACAAAAAACTTTCTCATACACTATATGTGACGATCTATGAAATAACCGGTTTTGATCCCCAATTGCATGTAAATTCAGTGACCAATTAAATTTGTCTGTGAAGCCAGAGCATCTTCATTTTTCTAGAGTTGAATTAAATTTATTTGTTATCTAAATAACTCAGCAGTTTGCATTATATTAATTTTGAAATGCTTTTATCCTTGCAAATTGTAGTTCACTTACAAATTTGCCAAGTATTAAAGAGAAGAGCATGCCTATCGTACTTCACAAAGCACCAAACAAACAATATTTTGTCTTTGTATCTTCAATTTTAAAGTTCAAACGATCGATCCAAACAATAGAACTTGATCTTCATATCAAAATCTACCTAGAGACCGAATTTTCATTTTTAGAATTTATTTACTATTTTAAAGAGGGTTAAAATTCGGTTAATCGAACAATTTTTTGATCATTGAATATGATAGATTTTTCACCTCTTTTAAAATTAAGAAAAAATATAAAAAAAAATAACAAGATAGATTACATTAGTAAAGATACTCATGCCACAAAAACTAAGTATCCATGCTCTATAAAATGATTTTTCACCTTTAAAATTGAAGTACGACTTGCTTGATGCTTTTTAAAGCACCGTATCCACACTCTAAAGAGAAATATATGTTACAATTACAGTAGTAGAGATACTCATGCCAAAAAGGCTAACATAACAAATTTAATGGCTAACAAGATCGATTTCAACTATCTCAAAAAAAAATTAAGTTTTCTGATAATGAAATGTAGTTGATCGGGTTTTTCTATTATTTTTGGATTGGAGTTCAAAGATAATTTAGTATGAATTGATATTAGACTTCTCTTTCAAAAAAAGTCTAAAAAATCTTGCATTTTTTATTGCTAATTGGCGAAGTCAAATCTAAGAATAAGACTTCCGATTAGGATTTGACAAAATCCGACCGGACGAGTCCAGTCCGTTCCGATCCGAGGTTGAACTCGTGTGGATCCGTCTAAAAAAATTGGGAGTCAAAGACGAGTTGTGGCGAAATTTTTTTGGAAAAACTCGACTCAAACTCGTCTCGAGATTGGACCCGCCTAATCCGTCTTAACCCTCCATTAACCTGTCTTTATTCCGTCGTTAACCCGGGATAAACCCGTCCCGGCAGTAATTCTTTAAAATTCAAAAAATCAAACAAATTCAAATAAAATCAAAACAAAAAAATCATAAACACAGAAGTAAACAAATTTTAAAAACAAAAACGAATTTTAAAAATTCAAAAAAACTAAAAAAATAAATAAAATAAATAAAACAATTTGACATTTATTTTCGGTTTTTGAATTTTTTGCATTTCACTTTGATTTTGTTTTATTCTTTTAATTTTCGAAATTAAAAAAAACCGGCGACCCGACCCAGACCGAACCGGCCCATACCCGCCGCAAATCCACTAGTCCGCCGACCCATGAGCTTAAAACGAATTGCGATCGGCTTACAAAATTTGAATTCGTGAAAATCCGGTCCGACCAATCCGTTGGACCGGACGGATTTAGACCGACCCGTCCGTCCGGACCGCACCATTATCAAATCACTACTTCCGACTCATATGAGACGGCAATTAACTAAACAACTACATATTTTAGTCATCGGTAATTATTAAAATTTGTGAGATGTCACTGGTTAATAAAAAAATGAATGTATTTTGGTAAAACAAACTACGTAAAAGCAATATCACTGTGCGCAGCAAATAGTTTAATAGTCTAATAATAATTAATTATAACGACTTCAATAATAATCATAAATTCAATCCTCCGTAACAACAAAAATTAGCACAAAAAATTCGCATTCCGTTAAAGATCTTGATGCGTGCATTATTAATGGGTACAACAGTACAAGTTTGTAAAAATCCTCATTAATAAGGAATCAAATCTGCTACTCGTATAATCTCTCATTTTTTTTACTTGTTTTGATATGGACCGTTTAAAACGTATTTAACGGCCAAAATATCTGCTTTCTGAATCAAATCACAGCCGTTTGTAACGATCGAATAATATTATACCAGTCTCATTATACATAAGCTCATAATTTTAAATTTACTGGGATTTAAAATCGATTTATCAATTCCTAAAAACTATTTAAAAATTAATGATGTCGATAATTGATAATAAATGACTTATCATACTGCATCAAATTTAATATAAAATTTATTCAAACTATAAGGGACATTCAACAATTTATTTGTTATTTTGAAAATTATTTTATTTATTTCCATGATAATCGAATAAGTCTACTTCTCAATATATCCCCTCCAACAGGTGAATAATAAACCTTTAAAATTAAATTCGCAGAAACAACAAAAAAAGAAATTAGTAAAAGGAGGGTCGAAATATAAAACGTCGAATATATGATGGCATATATAATAGTGATATCTCAAAGATATAGTAACATATCTCGAAGAGAAAGTGTGAAAGTTAGATTTCATTAAATAGTTCTTGCTGCACTTGGATATCATATATATATATAGAGAGAGAGAGAGAAATTGCTATGGTGTACTATGAAGTCATGATTAATTTTGACATCATATTCAAATTTCAAATAAGAAAATTTGAAACAATCGATCCAAGGCGTCCAATGTGATCTCCATATTGAAATCTCACTAGAGATCAAATTTTTCATTTTTTAGAATTTTTTTATTATTTTTTAGAGGGGTGTGAAATTTTGTTGATATACTAATTTCTGGACCATCCAGTATGACTCATGTTGCACCTCTCTAAAAAATGAAAATTTTGGTTTATAGTAAGATTCCAATATGAAGATCACATTGAACGGCTTGGATCGATCGTTTGAATTTTAAAATTTAAAATTTGAACGTGAGGCCAAAACTATTCTTGACTTCGTAATGCACCATAGCATATCTCTCTCTCTATATATATATAGTAAGGTTAAAATAATATGCATAGTACACCATCTTCTGTATTATGCGGCTATACATGTTTAATTTGTCAATAAATTGAGATTTAAGTTGCTAAAGAAATTCTTCATTTCAACATCTTATAGAAAATCAAATTTCGTGATTTTTAAAGCTTTCTTGCTATTTTTTAAAAACAACTAAAAAATTACACTTTTGTAGTATTAAATCTGAATTTTTCTTAAAAATATTTAAAAAATAACAAGAAAGCTCTAAAAATCACGAATTTGATTTTCTAAAATATTTTGATATGAAGAATTTATTGTATCAAATTAAATCTCTATTTATTTAGCTATATATACATGCATAGTACGGAAGGTGATGGACTATGTATATTATTTTAGCATTACTTTGTATATATATATAATTATAAAAAAGAGTAATCATGTCCTATATCAACAACCCAGCTCATGCGCCTTAATTACTACGTTTGGAACATTGAATTATAATTTCTTCTAAAAAAACATTGAATTATAATCGCACAAACAAGTTTTATGGATTATTTCTTCTAAAAATTAGCTTGTCATCGCTAGGAATATTGATAAAATGTTTGTTAGAAAAAATATTGAAAATAAATCTTGGTTGAGTGTTCGTAGATCTCAAAGAGATATGTGAAGACGGTCTTTACACATTTGTGCAATGTTTAGACACATTTAAATACACAGAAGTAGAAGGATCTATTTGCATAACATATTTTTCCGAGTGCTCACCAGTGTGGACCAAGCGCTTAGATTAAATTACAAATTACAATCACCATTTTGAGACTTTTTTATTAATCAGAAAAAAGGTCAAGTTGATTTCGGTCGACCAAAATTGTTTTTAATTGTTCGCTCGGAAAAAAAAAATTATATATTTTGAAGAAAGAATAAACTATGTATGATTTTAAAACGAAAAAATAATAACTTTGTATTTAATTAAGGTAAAATAATAATGGTAACTAACGGTTCTTGTAAAACAAAAATTGCTATAAACATAACTGCCTTCTCATCTCATTGTCTTTTCCCCTCAAAATATCTTCCTGCCAACCTCAACACTTTTTTCCCTCAATTTTCCTGCTTTCACCATTTTCATTTCATTTCTTTTATTTAGTAGTTGCAGGTTGTTTTTTTTCAATGAGTGAAAGCATGATACTTCATAAGTTCATAGGATTGAAATCATCTGCTTTTCAACACAAGAAAAAGAGGATTTTCATTTTCACATTTCGATCGTTGGATTTCAACGAACGAATTAGATCTCATAGAGAAAAGACCTCTTCAAATAAATCCGAACCGATTTGAGATGTTTGTTTTTTCTTGTATGGTCAAGATGTTAATAATAGAGCCCTCCTTTTTGCTGAAAATAATAGCAAATTCTGACCCTACTTCATAAAGTATCACTCAATTTATATTTCTCCTATGTACTTTCAATTTTAAAGCTCCAACTATCAATTTCAAATCATTAAACATGATCTTTACTAAAAAAGACACGTAGCTACGTCACTATTAATGTTTTTCATATATAAAAAACAGTTCCGCCATTATCTATTTCTTTTATGTATAAAAAAGTCTGAAAAAAATTTGAAAAAAATTCGAACAGTGAAAACACTGTTCACTTGAACAGCGAAAACACTATTCCTTAGCATTGTAGATTCTACAGTGCCAAAGCATGAGACACTAATATATTGTAGATATCTCACTCCGAATTTTATATTTTCAAGTTTACTATCTTTTAAAGTGATAAAAAAAGTTGGTTAACATGATGGTTTTCAGATCACGTAATATGAATATCTTTTCACTTTTTCTAAAAATGAGTAAAATCTAAAAAATATATAAAATTTAATTTCTAAGGAGATTTTAATATGGAGATCGCGTAAACGGTTTGAGTCTGTCATTTGTCTTTTGAAGTTGTAAGTACCGAGGCGAAAATATAGTGAGTGATATATTATGAAGTATCATAGTCAGTGGCAGAGCCATTAAGATCTGAGGTTGGTCAGCTAAATCATTCTCATTCTGCAAATATTTTCAAAATTTATCATAAAATTGAAATTTTTTCTGCAAAATATATATATAATTTGAAAAAAACATACATCATTTTAAACTTCTTTGAAAAATCCTAAAATTTAAATTCCCGAAGAAAATTATAAATCTGCCTCCGAACGTAGCCTCGCTTTTTTTATTTCTTGGCGACTTTATGTGAGAGTATATATGAAATTAAAAATAAAATTGTTTTTGCAATGAAATTCCGAGCACATTCAACTGTAAATATGTGATCAATTGTTTGTCAGTCGTCATGATAAATTAATACCATACTTTTTGTCAAATTGACACCCCACAGCAACTGTAGTTGTCGAGACTACAGACTAATAAAATAAAATAAAATAAAATAACAAAAAAATGGACCAAGATATTGTCATATTGAAATTTTTCTCTTTTGGACTAAAAGTCTAAACAGTTGAAAAATTCGTTCGTAGAAAAAAAACCTCTCACGAGAGACAACGGTTGGTTGACCTTTTTCGTACAGCATATTCTTTTTTGTTAATTATCAAAATTTTAACTAATAAAAATAGTCAATGGATTTGAGGTTTTCGATTCATGGTCAGAACGGTAAGAAAACTACCGTTCGGAACTTGAGTTTACTGTCGAACGGAATATTTTCTACCGTTCGGTGATTATTTTTTTTTTGAATTTTGAACATTTAATTCCAATTTGGTCGTGCATATAAAATTAATTATAATTTTGACAATGTATAACAAAAAATTATGGCAATTTAATTATAATTTTATCGTTTGTTTTTAGTTCGCAACAACTGCAGTATATATTTATTTTTATTTTCGTATTATCAATTTGAGTGGGTCTAATTTAAGAATTTTTAATCAAAATTGTAATTAAATGTTCATAATTTTTTGTTATTCAGGATCAAAATTGTAATTAATTTTTTTATATTATGATCAGATTTGTATATAATTATCTAGAAAAAAAAATCATTCCCGAATAGTAGAAAAACCCCGTCCACAATTTTTCAAAAAAAAAGAAAAATGTCGAACGGTAGAATTTCTACTGTCCTGATCAGTGCATCTAAAAAACTCCGACACTTGACTATTTTTCTCAAAAATATTTTGATAATTACAAAAAAATGTTGTTTTTGATATCTATGTTACTAAATACACATATTTAGAAGCCACATAGGGCTCGGATCCGAATCTGCTATTATTTTTTATGAAAATTCAAAATCTGAATCGTCCCCATTAAAACAGACGGATCAGATTCATCAGTAGAGAGCAGATGTTTTTAAATCTGATCCATTCATTCTCATTTAACGGTGGTCGGTGGGGATTAAAAAAAATACATTGATCATCACAATATAGATTATTTTTATAAAAAATGCATAAGTTATAATTATATCTAGCTTTCTAATATCGGTATTTTCCTATTGGAAGATCAAATTAATTTAGTAATTTATTATTAAACCAAAATAACATTGAAAGTGAAACAAATCTCATGAAATTAAACATATGAATTTGACGCAGTTGCTTAGTATTACTACTTCAATTAGTACGTAAAATAAATATGTGGTCATATATGTCAGCCATATTTTATACTTTTTAAACAGCGATTCAAAGGTATGCCAAATCAAACATTTGCAACATTCATTTTCTAAAGAAATACGAATAAATAAATAAAATGTTTCTTTGATATAATTGATATCCCACTATGATCATTGTAATAAATTAGTAATCGATTGTAGTAATTTAATTGTCCACTCATACCTGGCCAGAAAAAAAATTAAAAAAACAATTTAATTCACCACCCCATCCAAGAAAGCTCGCTATAAAAATGTGGAAAGTAGAAAACAATCTTTAATTAATTAAATGTGATCACTAAAGGCATCAAACAATTTTAAACCATTTTACCTTTTATACCCATTTTAAAAAGTTCCATATTGCACCATGTATTTCCATTATATTATGTTTTAAGTTTTGGTGGAATTCATATCTCATTGACTACTCGAGTTGATTAAGTCAAAAAATAGGTGCATGAGGGGGGCAGCAAACTTGAAAATTTCAATGTTCATAACTTTTAATATGTCAAAGTAGCAATCTTTTAGAAAATGAGGTTGAGATGGAAATTGCTCCTACAACTAAAAAGCGTGATTTAAAAAAGGAAGATGATAAATAGATATCATAATCGATGCCAACTATTGTAGTAGTAGACATGTTATTATGAGCTTTGTTTGAGTTATTATGTACATTATTTGAATTATTATGCATGTTATTTTGTTAATGTGCGTAATAACTTTTTTCAGTACAAAAATAATATGCATAATAACTCAAATAATGTACATAATAATTCAAATAATGTCTATAATAACATTCATATCGATAGTCGATATAGATTGTAATATCTGCGAAACATTTTCCAATTATATATAAAAAAAAATTGAACGGTGGTACGTCCCATTTCTTTGATAAGGTCTTTTAATGAAGCGACGACAACAACAATAAACTATCATTTTCTCATCTCTGTTTTATTAATTCATGCTCAGACTCTTTATGAGTTGTCATATTTTCAATTTTCCTGCTTAACACTCGATGAAGGTACAATTAAAATTTACAAAGGGACTTGGAGGGTGGGAAAGATGTTATAACTCAAATATAATAATTTCAAATATCTTATTGATTTAATCAGTCGATGTGCACAAATTTCATGGATTTTGAGGGGGTAACACGAGAAAAGTCGCCTTTGTAACTTGGTAAGACATTTAGTATTGTTAATTAATTTATAATTCATACACGAGATTAAATTTTCAAGGCTTTTAGGTCAGATCACTCACATGCATGTCTCACTTTTATCTTCTTTTTTAAAGAAATAGTTTTTTTTTCTCTGCCTTCTTCATTTAATTATCGTTTGACTAAACGTTGTTGTTTATCAATATCCATGTACTTACCATTTGGAAACATAAAATTACTGAATTAAAAATATCTTTTATGACAAATAACTTTTTGCATTTATAAATATTTATTCTTTTATTCAAAGGCTTCTTTTAGGCGAAACCTGATATAGGATCCAGTAAAAATAAAAAAATAAAGAAAGGTGTTAACTATCATTCAAATTCGCTCATCACTCTTTCCCCTTTAAAATCACACAAAGTTTATGTTCTAAATTTATATAACGAGTGAGTTCATGGTGCTTATACAAGCACGATGGAGCTTCTACTTCTGACTCATATCTTGAATTTCAATACGAAAATTTACGATTCGGACCATTGAAAAGTTGTAGATACTGAAATCTATTTAGGAACAAAAAAATATTTTAATTTTTTGTACTACTTTATCGAATGAGTTAAAATAATTAATTGTCTGCGAATCGTTAGATCAATGAATTTTTCATTCATATGATAAACTATAAAAAAGTTCTAAATTTTTTTTTGTCTCTAAGTAGAATTTAGTATTAACAATATTTTCAACGGTTCGAACCGACTGTTTGCATTATGAAACCCAAAATATAAATTTAGAACGTTGCGATTAAAGAAGTGCGATGCGTAATTTTCACCGTTAGATCCGATCAGACGAACAACAGAAACTCTTATGGTTATTTCTTTTAGCCTTTATAAGAGATTGAAGAGGAAAATGTGTGGATAACGGGATAAGTCGTAACAGTGAATATTTCTCTTTTGAAGCAAACATGGGCTGATTTAGGGGGTGCTGGGACGCCTGACAAGTGACAAGTGACAACCCCTAATATGCTAATGTAAATTTTGTTAAAGAGTGCTTGGTTTTTGTTGTGAGTAAATTACGGACTTGACATCCTCATAATTTCCAACTTGATTCCCTATATTATATTATTATCTAACTGTTGAATGTTGATGGGCCTCAAATTTCAATTCTGACTAAAAAACTAAAATACGCTAGAATCTATTAGTTATTCTCCATATTTTCTAACATTTCCAGGTCAATTTTTCTAAAAGAAAATTTAATTTGAAGTGCATTCTAACTAAAAGTGTTGTTGTTTACCTATAAGCTAATGATAATTTGGCACTACTAGCTTCGGTATTTAATGCCTCATCAAAATAAATTTAGGATAATTTATGATAAATTCATTTAGTCCTAAAAAAGAAGTTCTTTATTAAAGCAAATAAGGCGATCTCATGTAGGGCTGCCAACGCTATGTATTTTGAATGCTTTTTGTTTCGTTCGCGAACGATGCAACGTTAAACGTAAGAAATTTTGATCGTGTTAATTAAACGTAACGTTAAACACAATCAAAAGAGACACATAGAGATGATATGGGGTCTTAATATCGCAACTGGGACCTTAATATCGCAAGCCAAGCCATCAGCGACAACAGCATATGGGGTCTTGATCTTGTACATCATGCCATCCTAATAGTGTCAGGAAACGAGGACCCGTATCCTATGCACCCATGAAAAATGGGATCCGAATCTGCTGCTTGTTTTTGAGGCAAGCAGGATCCGACCGTCCGATCGCTACGGACGGCTGTGATTTGATTCAGGAGGCAGATGCTTTGGCCGTTAGATGAGTTTTGAACGGTTCAGATCAAAACAAGCAGGGTTTTAACAAGCAGCAGATTTGGTTCGTAAAAAATGGGTGCTCTCTGCAACTACTAATTTGGACCGTCCGATTAGATCTGAACGCTTGACCGTCAATTATATGATTCAGGAGGGTTTTGTATTATAAAATCGCATCCGTTCAAATCTAACCGGACGATCCAGATTAGTGGATGCAGAGAGCATCCATTTTTTCTGAGCGCAGAGGATATCGTTTCCAGGAAACGAGAGTAAGTTCAGTGAAGTAGCCATTGGTGCCTCTAATTTAAGTATTGGGCTGGATGGTGGTAAGTTGGGCCTAGATGGATCTTACTCTGATGGAATGAGTAATGAGTCGAACCGGCAGTTAATCAAAGTATCACTGACGACTGACGAGTGGGACCAAGGCTGAGAATGGAGATTTGGGTAACGCACGGACTGGAGAAGAGCATGGAGACAATTAGAGAGAGAAGGGGACTGAAATTTCGTTGGAGTCAGCTGGGAATTATTCACTTTTCCTTTTCTTTTAGTTAAATTACAATTCTACTGTAAATGGCTCAGAATATATAAAGCCATCTTCTCTTGTTTTTAGAGTTGTGGAGTAATTTCATTATCATTCTAATTACAAAAACTTATCTCCAGTTCTTGCTTATAACTCATGCAATAATCCAGCATTAGCAATGTCAATTATATTTCGTATCGAAATTATAAGACATGTAATATATTTATTATCAAAATAAATAAAAAATCCTTGGTCAAATAGAGGGAATAACTGCATGTGGGTAGTACGAAATTACAAAAATAATTTATAACTTCATTTTAGGAACTCATTAATGGCACTGACACCAATCTCATAAAATAGTACAAGACATTTTGACAAACCAATATTTTTAGTTGATTAATTAGAAGAACTAAGCAATAAACCACTAACATAATCTGATTAACTCAAACCAACAAACTTTTACAAAAAGTGGCTTTATAGTTTACTCGCATTTGCAAACCCTAGATAGAGGCTACTATTTTATTATCACAACAGCCTTTTCTGTTGTTAAACAAAGTTACAAAACAGAATTCATAGCCTTTGTGTGTCCTACAAATCAGGCGAAGAAAAACGGAGAGAGAGAGAGGAAGGGAGGGAGAGATTTTGGGAAAAAAAGACAGAGAGGTGTTTCTTGGCCGCTGCTGCCAAGCTTTCAAAAAAAAAAAAAAAACAGAGAGGTGCATGTATTACGTGATTAAACTAAAACTTAGATAATATTTCTCTTTGAACATGGAAATGGTGGGTTCTAAGAGAGCAACTCTCATATTTCTTCTCTTCGCATCTATGTTTCTCACAACTTCATTTGCAGGTTGGTTTATTACACATATTACTCTTTTTTCTCAAGTTTGTTATTTGTTATTTTTTTGTGTCAGAATTTACCATCATTTGGAGTCTAGGAAGATGCTTCTTTCTTTCTGTATTAATTAGTTGCACATGAGCTTTGTTGAAATTCAAAATCAGTAGACAGTAGCTGTTTTTTTTTTTTAAAATATTGCATGCAAGTAATATTGATCTAAATCAAGCTCCTAAGATGGTTTGAATTGATTTGATTTCTTTGTTTATTTGTTTTCTGTACCTACTAAGAGAAGATATTTCCGAATTTGATCAATGCTAATTTATATCATCCAATAACATTCAACTCAATCACGCAGAAGGACAGAGGAGGTATGCTAGTGACTTCATAGCACAAGTACAAATTAAGGTCAGGAGACATTTTGATTCATAAATTTCTACTTTCTTTTGAACAAAAAAAGGAAATTTGCATTGATGCAAAACATACTTTTATGAAGCACTTAATACTTTATTTTGGTTCAAGTTAATTCTTCCATATCAAATCAAATCAAAGTCCAATGTTATTATAATTTTTGTAAATCATAAAATGACGGTTAAAGTCCTTCAAGTCATCCCAGAAATATTGGATTTTGAACCTCCCTATGTGATGGCATGATTAATGAGAGTGATACATTTTTTTTCCAATTTTTAACAGGGAGAAGATAAAAGCGGGATGAAAGAAGATGGAGAGTCAATAAATGCGCATCGAAGAATTCTGAGAGTGCATACACACGACTACGCAAACTATGACTCCCCGCCTTCTTTCTCCAAGCCTTCTTTCAAGATGATACCAAATTAAGTCAAATTGAAAGCTTTGTGAAGGTTATTCTAGTAAATATGTCTTCTGTTACATCGAATTATATGTAAATAATCCTCAAATCATATATTGTTGAGGCAATCATGCTTATTTTTATTGGCATGTTGTTGTACTATATGAAGATTAGTCCTTGATAAATGATAAGGTGTCGTTGAATCACAAGAATAGCATAAAAGTTGAAATAACATTGCTATTTTATTTTTGTTCGTTGCCAGGATCTAGTCTCCACTTCCGTTCTCCTAACTAATTTTATCGAAAATGAGAAGTCAAAGAGTCAAAAGCAGATAAAAATGAAAGTTGAACCGCATTCATTCTTCTGAACGTTTTCACTCTGCACACCATCTTGAATGTTTTGCACAAAAATAATGGGGTGCATGCTAAACATGTGTTCAAACTAAATAAAAATGTGTTCCGACTAAATAAAACAAGTGTTCATATTAACTATTTCAAGTATATTTTTGCGCATTTTCAAATATTTTGCACAGAAGGCATGAGGTGCAAACTAAATAAAATATGTGTTCATAGTAACTATTTCAAGTCTGTTTTTACACTATCTCAAGTTTTTTGCACAAAATGCATGGGGTGCAGACCAAATAAAACAAGTATTCACACTAAATAAAAACATGTTTCGACTAAATAAAATAAGTGTTCATACTAATTATTTCAAGTCTATTTTTTGCACTGTTTCAAGTCTGTTTTGCACATAAATGAGGCGCAGACTAAATATAACAAGTGTTTAGACTAAATAAAATAGATGTTGAGACTAGTTGAAAGAAATATTCATACTAGCTGTTTCAAGTATGATTTTACACTGTTTCAAGTTTGTCTTGCACAGAAATGAGGTGCATACTAAATAAAATAGGTGTTCAGAGTAAATATAGCACGTGTTCATACTAGTTGTTTCAAATATATTTTTGCACTGTATCAAGTCTAATTTGCACATAATGAGAGCATGCAAAATAAATATGTGTTCATATTAACTAAGGATGTGGTCATACTAACTCCTCTGATGGTCATACTATATGTGCTGGTATATTATTTGAGAAAATTTGAGCAAAAAAAAGGTACAAAAAAACTTAAAAATGAGATTTGGAGGCTTTAGATACGATTTTTGCAAAACAGTGTCGTTACGGTCATAGTAATTGCTCAAATGCTCATACGTACTAACTAAAAATGTTGTCATACGAACTCCTCTGGTGGTCATACTAACCTCTCAGGTGGTCATACTAATTAATAATGTGATCATAATAACTAAGGATCTTCATACTAACTTTCCTAGTGTTTGTATAAACACTCAGGGTATTCATATTAACTTCTTAGGTGTTCATACTAACATCAAGAATGTTCATACTAACATCTACAGTGTTCATACTAACTTTTCAAGTGTTCATACTAACATTCAGGGTGTTCATACTAACTTTTCAGGTATTCATACTAACATCAAAGATGTTCATACTAACTACTCAGTTGTTCATACTAACTATCCAGTGTTCATACTAACTAACAAATGTTCATACTAACATCAGAGGTGTTCATACTAGTTGAAAAAAATGTTCATACTTCTGAAACCAATGTTTATATTATATGCACATTTATATTTTCATTTCTCATTTTCTTTCTTTCTTTTATGAAAAAGATAACAACTATGGTGAATACAAACAAAGTCAGAGATAGTCTCAAGGTCATTCCTTGTCTTTCGTCTTCGTTCTCAGGTCTTCCATCACTTCTTCGTTCTCAGATATGTCATCACTTTAAATATTATTTTCACCTTTGATAGTTTTCTCGTCGTTTCTAACAATCTCTCGTCGAATAGAAAATAGAAAAAAACGATAAAAGAAAGAAAAATGAAGAAACCTGGAGTTAGAAGAGAAAAAAATAAGTATTAAAAAAATAAGACAAAAAAAAAAAAAAAAGAGGAGACAAAAAATAAAAGACGGGAGACTGAGAATTTAAAGATTTTCTCAAATGAAAAATAGCAAAAGAAGAATAACACAAAAAAGTGTCATATGGTATTCCAACCAATAATAGATATAATGGAATGGTGTTAAATAGAACCCCACTTTTATAACAATAAGTTATGAAACAACATTGCCACTCTTTCTAAAATTGAAGAATGACATTTTCTTTACTACTTTTTCAAAATAGTACTCTGCCGACTATTTATGTAGCATTCGTCTTGTATTGTTCTTTGACTTGTCAAACGGATTCCCAATGTATTAAAAAGTTCCATTTTTTAATAAATTTGAAAAGTAATTAAATCTTAAAATTAAATTTCTGATGAATTCTGGGAGATACAAATAACCTGTATTTGCCAAATTAAATTTTATGTATATCTAGTATCATTGATAATATCGATAGTAGTTAAATTCGAGTTTTTTTTTTAAGGATTTTTCGAAATTCACAACATATCTATTATTAAATGTCTCCTAAGGGAATTTCCATAATTGTGAAATGCTTGACGAATGATTTAAACGTGCATCATTCTATTAGACAAAATCAATTTTTAATTTAAATTGTGTATAATCATTATTTAATATTAATTTTGTATGACTATTTCCATAATTGTAAGTTTAAAATAGATTTTTAACTCATTCTGAGATCAATGGTGAATAATAAATTGTTAGGCTTTATTGAGTTTCCAGTGATCCGGAATTTGAGGTAGGTAGTTTTCAATTGTTAATCTGCCAAAACTGCAAGTGGTGTGGTGTTTAAATTAAATTAACAAAAGGTATTAAAATTAAAAGTCAACTCGTTAATTTGGAGATAGGTGGCCTTTCAAGGTTTTGATTTAGGAGACTAAGTACTAGAGACCTGTTTCAATTCATTGATCTCCCAAAATGACTAATTACGGTCATAACTTCGATATTCAAATAAAATTAGAAGTGGCCCATGTTGACCCAATAAAAGAAAATAAAATACTCATGGGCTCTTATTGTAAGGCCCACAATAAACAAATGAAAATGGAACCAAAACTGAAAATATAATAAATTTGTATGTGCACTCTTTATGCTCTGTAAATATAATTAATGTTTATTAAATACTAACATAATAATGGCTATTTTCACTAGCTTGTAATAAAAACTTTAAGGGTCTTTCATAATACTATTTGGTAGAGGTAGGGTTAACAACCTCTTTCTAATTATTCTTCAACAACCAATCTATTATTCCCACTAATCCACTTACAAAACTTTGGCGTGATTCAAGAAGATTAACACCTGATCTTGACATTTAAAAAAAAAGTATTATTTACAGAGCATGTTGGTTACCTATCTTTGTCATTTCAAGTTAGTGAGACAAAGAAGCAAAATCAAAATTCAATTTCCTTTCCATATCATCATCTGATTTGGATTTCAACACTGCATTGAGAGTGCCTGATAAGTATTTCCATTTAGAATTAAAAAAAAAGAGTATTTCATCAGCATGAAAGTTGCTCAACAAAATTAAACAGCAATTGATGACGTGATGATTGATAAGCTAATCTATTTCTAGCGGATGATTATTTGATCTTAAATTCGAAAATAAACTAATGTGATTTAAATAATATTTTTTTCAACCCCCGGAAATTTTCAATATATATTAATCTACAGTAAAATCGTACTGCATGGTTTATCATGAATGCCTACAAGACCCTAATATTATAAGAGCATGACAACGAAGCTTTACATAGCATTAAGCAAGTCGTACTTCGTCTCATTGTCTCAAATTTTGAGTTTTGCACGTCTTTGTATACAGTTTAAAAAATTGGAGTCTAATTCACAATAATAACGGAAATTTTGGTCTAACTAAGTTAAGTCTAAATTATTAATTTTCTGATCAGCGAGGCTGTCGATATACATCCAAAGTCCAAAATATTCCAACTATTTTTAACATTTAACCGATATCTATTATACATTTAAAATTCAGATTCAGCAAGAATTTTTCTCTAGTTTTTAATTATTATTGTATTAATCCCAGATTCGACGTATGAGAGGAATAGAGGATGTCTCCCTCTTAAATAACATCAGCATGCACCGCTTAATATTAGTGACATAAAAATTTATCTTGCTTCAATTTCAATAAATATCTTTTTCCTTTATTTACTTTTTTTCTTCCTAAATTTTCAATTCCATCTGAATATCTGATGCCTTGACACTATCCACATGATAAATATCGAATCTGCAACGTGTTGAAGAAACCTTTTGATTAACTATAATACTAAACTTGTAACGCAATATCGACCGTCTGATCTACACTCTGATCAATGCTGTAAAGATCTCAATCGTCCCTTCATCTAGTCATCTAGGCTCTACCTAGTTCGAACCAATACCAGTCTTTGTGTAGTACTACTGTACTAGTCGGAGAATCCGGGTCCACTAACAGAGAAAACAAAAACTGACACGTGGCATCTAATGATAGGTTGCTTTTCTCAGATGCGTACGGTGCACTCAGCTTCCAGCCTTCCACTCAAAGGATTCCTTCCTTCCTTTCTCTTCTATCAGTTCCTCAGTGTCGCAGTTTCAATAATCTATTTTGTAGCGGGTTAAACATTCCTTAAATTTTTTACTTGCTACGAGTAGAGCTACAAAGTAGAGTGCTTAGTTAATTTTGCTAACATTGCGGAGTATCTAAGAATTGCATCTCTAAAGGTACGCTTTACAAACAAGCCCATTAAGGTTTTGTTATTTACAGTTCCAATGAAGAATTTGTGAGAAGTTAATTCAATTATTGGCACCATGAAAGAATCAATGAATCATATTTATGTTTCTGCTAAAACAAAAATTTTGCCTATATATTCTTTAATCTTGTTAAATTTTTTTGTATCCGTAATTGATTATGAAATTTCAAAAACTTGTAGAAAGATATTATATTAAATAGTAATTATAATATCATGTCTCCGTGCCCCCTTTACGCACCCTCTAACTGAAATTAATCATCTTTTCTTTTTTTGCGTAGATTCACTTTCCGATTTTTCTTTTATCGAATACTCATTATATTTCTTCCCGACTTTCCTAACTGAATTATATCCTCTTTTTATTTTGGTCTCTCCTTTCCATTTTCTTTCCATTCTCCTTTATTTCGTCTCTTCTTTCCATTTTCTTTCATCTCTTCTTTCTATTTTTAATTATTGATGCTGTCATTAATGGAATAAATTGCATATCAAAACAAGTCTTGCAAATCTTGTAAGTTCTTATATTAAAACGATAAAGTCTATATATTGTTACATGTAGGTCTTTATATAAATTTTCTAATATAAAGTTTGCGGCAGAATGGATGCAAATTTGTAATATAAAGTTTTGAGAACGATAAAATTAGCTAAACGAAGCGGATAAATTGTCTTGTAGTAAAAGACCGTATAAGAGGTACGATTGTGGAGACTGTTTCCGGCTCCCTGTATTAAAATAGATTCCCGCAACTAGAATACAGATACTACAAAATTTTCATACTCATAATTTGTATAAAAAGTGAGATTGTCCCATCGAACGTAACAGATTACAGTTCTCATACTAATTAAACATTTACGATTTAATTTTTAAATTGACAACTCATCATATATAACATTACAAATTTACAATATAAAACCACTCATGACACATGCACGCAGTGGCGGATTCAGAGGTCCACTTAAGCCCGGACACAACTAAGTTCGGGCACTGAGTTTGAGATTAAGCCGGGGCACAAATACACTAAAACACACTAAAATATCATTAAAAGTTCATTTTTCACTACAAAAATACAAACAAAAAATACATTAAATTTTGCGTTTTTTAAAAATCAAGCCCGACTTGTCCTAAGGTGGATCCACCACTGCATGCACTTATACTAGGCACATGTCGCTCAGTCATAATAATTCTAAGATATCATTGAAGAGAGCTGATATAACGATACGATAAGTTCATCAATGATATATGTCGCTTTGCATGTTATTTGAGTTATTATACGTACTAGTCGTATGCGCTCGTGTTTCGCGTGAAAAAGTTAAATTTTAAACTTTCATTTTACAAAAAATTATAATAAATCGTTTAATTAATATAAAAAGATTTAAAAAAAACAATGGCCAGAAAAAATTATGTAAAGACATGCTGACAACTAGCACGCTACAATGAAAACACTATTCATAACTCTCGTAGCAAGAATATGTTTAACATTTATATATGTAAGATTATTTTATACTGAAAAATAATTATGCACGTCATTTTCTTAACATATATAAAGATTTTTAGTAAAAAATAATATGCAGTGACATGTAAACATTTTCCATTATTGAAATATTTATCTACATCATTCACAGTTGTAACATAATAAACTTATTATTTTGGAAATAACGACAAATTATAGTAAAGAAGATGGATTTTTCTTGTAGACGTGTCATCATTTATTTTGGAGATTTTTCAGGATTGGGAAATGATCATGTCATATCATCATTGTGGGTCCCACATGCTGGTAAAGTCACTACCTGTGAGTGTGAGTAGACCTTTGCAACCTAATTGCCCAAATTCAAAAAAAAAAAATATATATTTGCCAGATTAGAATATTAGATCATATCAACTTGATTCCTCGTAATTAATGAATGTATATAGTTTAATTATTATAAACTCCAATCCGCATAGAATTCTTCTGCGACCGGTGTATATATAATATATTCTCCCTTGTTCTTATCTTTCTTTTCCCTGTATCAGATGCTATTAATTAATATTAATAAGTATAATAAAATTGTACCACAAATCACTTTCAAGGACTTCCTCCCTAGATGTGATATGCCACAAGATATTTCTGATCATGTACAATCAATGCTTGTTTAGGCCTGAAGTAATTAGTATTGAAAATTATCTTACTTTTTTTTTGCCAATATTAATTTAAACATGAATTATCTTTCAACCAGAGAAGGTTTGTTCAAGATGTCCCAAACTAGGCTCTGCATTATTCAGCAAATTCTGAATTTACATTAGAAACCCGAAATTTTGATGACATAGATAATATAAAAAATAGAGTTGTTCTTCTGTGACAAATTTTCACCAAAAATATCATCAGAATAAATAACAATCAATTTTTTGTCAAAAATAATAGTGAAGTTCAAGTTGATTTTAATTCATAAAAAAATTTGCCTTAAAAATAGGATAGGTTCATTCATATATTTGTTTCTGGAAAACAAACAATTACTATAAACAGCTACAAAATTCTTTAATAACTTAAGACCAATTCATAAAAATCAAGCATAAACATTTTGTTGTCAAATAAATTTCAAAATGCAAGTATTTTTTTTTCAATTATATACTAGACAAAAGCAGGTGCGGAGCCACATTCACCGGGAGGTGCAATTGAACCATGGATTTTTTTTTTAAAAAATGATCATATATTTAAAGTTTTTTTTCAAAAATGACTAAATATTTTTGAATAAATAACCATATAAGATAATTTTTTAAAACAAACATCATTTCGACCCATGAAAAAAATCTTGAATCTTGAACTCCTGACGAAAATTCTAAATCCGCGCCCCTGAACAAAAGCACAAATATATATACTTGATAGTCCCAAAAAAAGGGTAATGTCCCGCACACCCCCAAACTATTGGGTTGTGACAAGTTCACTCCCAAATTTTAAATTCGAACACATACTTTTCTAAACTATCAATTTGTGACAAAGACTCCGACTCTAAATTAACCACTTAATATTTCATTACGAGATGTAAAATAACCAAATTTTAAATTAAAGACTACATAAATTTTAAAATTTCAAAGTTTTATTATATTTAAGTTTAAACTGTATTTTGAATTTTTTCATTTCTCGTCTCATAATGACAAATTAAGTGATTAATTTAGTGTAGAAGGGTCTTTGTGACAAATTAAATTCGGAAACATGTTTGTTCAAATTAAAAGTTTGGAGGCAAACTTTTCACAGTCCAATAATTTTTAGGAGGGAAGGTGTGGATGCATTTACCCCGTACAGTTTTCAAGAAGAAAACCTATCGTCGGATCCAAATCTGATGGTTAACAATTGTAAAAAAAATTCTAGCATTAATAGTGGATAGGACAACATAGAAACTCTTATATAGAACTTGAAACAATTTCAAGGGTTCCGAGCGACAGTGCCTCAACATAAATACATCATTGTGAAATTTTTATTTTTACATTTGAAGGTTTCTACCACAAGATGTAATAAATTCTCCTCTATTTTACTACAGCCGCATCTAGATGTGTGATTATTATATAAATAAATTCATCCGTCTGTTCTTGATCCAACAATCCAAAATATAAATAAATTCATCATTATGATTCCTCGTTAAAACTATAAAAAAAACAAAAATAATAAGGAAAATAAAAAAACAAAGGTGTACCCGACATTGGTGGCCCACCAAGGCCATCGGGAATACCAAAGATTTTAAGTCCAACTGTATTCATTCGGGGGGCAGTAAACAAATCAATAAGTGCGAGTCAACAACAGTGTTTAGAAGCTCATCACGTGTTTACAGAAACTGATGCCAAATCGCCAAGACCTTTGATTTTCCAACCATTTATCTCTCCTTAATCCTATTAATTAATTAACAAGCTCAATTTCGGGGGAACAGTATAATAGTCTTCCGATCAGATTTCATCTGCAGTGTTTTTCAAGCAAATATCGAATTTCAACACAATCGTTCTCAAAAATTCGCCACAGAAGATCTCGTAGAACTTGTAACTGCAGAGTACAACTACGTCGGAAATTAAGATAGGCAACGAGTTTTGAATCTGAATCAAGCCTAACACCTCCCAAACACTTAAGCACTGGTTCACTCATCCATTTTTGATATAGTACCTATGTATTATATATATGTTCTTATAATATAGAGAGATGCTATCGTGCTTCATGAAGTAGATTGATCTCGTGCTTCATGCTTTTAAAATCGTTGGATTGAAACTTTCTAGCCATTCATTTGGGTGCCTTCTTAATATTACGAATGTAATGGTACTATTCCCCTCCCTTGGGTACTTTTCCCCCTTTTTCGCCTATACTAAGTACACGTCTCCCAAACTTCAAGCTTTTCGGTATTAATTAACTCTTTTCCCTTCTCAACTTAATTAGAATTTTGACCGTTCCATCCCTATTTTCCTAGAAATTATGAAAGAATTTAGAAAGCCATGAAGGATACTAACCAAAAATTAAGTTATGATACCAGTAAATGGTGCCTTACGGATCGATCTTCAAACTTCGCAGGCCACTGAGGACGCGGGATAGTAAGAAGATAAGTGCGGAATAGTGAATTTGAAAGAAGAAATTTGGAAAGTTGGAATTTTATTGATACTCAAGTAAGAGAAGTAAAACTTGCTGGTTCTCAGCTTGTTTTGCAACTCTGAATACAAGCCCTTATATAGAACTAGAGACTCGGATTTTGGAATCTCAATTATCACATCGGGTGCTCATTGGGCCCCATCGACATGTGAATAAAGGGATTTCCACAATACTTTGTCTCAAAAGATAACAAACGTGAGTGGGTGACTCAGCTAACCACTACACTCCACTCAAAATAAAGTAAAAAGGTGCTCATATAATTGAGCACTACACTCCAAGCAAATTTTTGGTGAACGGCTCTAATCCATCCACCTGCTAAAGCATTCACAAACACTTAGTAGTGGCTATCTTATCATGCCACCTGCATAAGAAAACAAAACAAAAGAAAGATTCTCACAATTAAGTGATCCAGACCTAAAAAGTCAGCAGTTACCCATAGGACCCTGCCAGACTGAACCTTAAGATTTATTTATCAAAATTCAGCAGTTTTCATGAACTTCTGCTAAACTTTGGGACTCACCACAGCTTCCTTAATTTACATTTTTACAATATTATTAAGAAAAGCTTTAAAATCTTTTTCCATTCTTTCGAGCATTTCAAGCTGTTTCTTTAGTATCCAATAATTATCAGTTAGGATACAGTCACTGCGTTGGTAAGGCTTACAGTACTTCTCCTCCCTGTTAATTATGGAAATCAATTGCTGAATTTCCACCAAGGTGTGTCGCATGTGCATTTCCTTGGTGTCGGACAATCTTTGTGCGTTCTCACGCCATTCTTTGAGGCTTTGGTTTGGTTTGTTGATGTAGGCCTCGAACTGTTTTGCATGTAGTTGATCTGCATTGATAAGGGGAACAGGTTTTCGTTTTTCTCTTGAAGGGATTGGGTTAATTCTTTCGGGACTGGCACATTGTTTTCCTCTTTGTTGCGCATTTCGTCTAGTACTGGACCCAATTTCTCGATCATCAGCCCTTGCTGGTCTGTGAGACATTGTGTGTTAAGGGCAGCAGTTGTAAGTCTCGATAGAGTATCTGCTAACGAGTTGAGTCTTCCTTCAATGTGCTCAAAGTTCACCTGTACTCTTGTACCTGTTACAAAATCAACAAACTTAACCCATCGAACGCGCGAGGGTTTATTGTTAAATGACTTGTTATAAAAACTTATTATCGCCTGACAATCTGTTCTTAGTGTGATTTCCGGCTTGTCCAAATAATGGATTTTCATGGCCGATAACGTTTCCATACAAGCGTGAATTTCTACAACAATTGTTGACTTTATAACATCAAACTTGCCACTTGCATATGCACAGACTTTCTCGGTTGATCTGGGGTCATTCTTTCTCGGTTTCCATTTGCAAACTCCACCTCATCCTTCCATGCAACCGTCTGTTTCTAGTATAATGTATGCGTCCTCTGGCGGAAAACTCAGATCTGGCAAATTCTGGACCAGTTCCTGAATTTGTTTTATTAAATTTATATCTGAGGCTTTCAATCTTTTATCTCCACGTGGGCTGACTTTGGAGTAAAGAGGACCAAGCAAAATTCCCAATTTCGGGATGTAGGATCTAGCATAATTCAAAATTCCAAGCCATGATCTTAGACCCTTTTTCTCTTTGAGTTGTTCTACATCAAAATTGGCTATCTTTTTAATGATGTGTGGTTGGAGCTTAATTTTTCCTCTATTGATATGTGCTCCTAAAAAGTCAATCTCAGGTACAGCGATTTTCATCTTAGTTGGTGATAGTACTAAACCGTGTTTTTCACAAATAGCTAACATCACCTCTAGATGGTGTGGATGTTTCTCCTCGTTTTCCGAGAATACTAGAATATCGTCAATGTACACTACAATGAATGCCTCTGTTCCTCTACAATAATTATCCATTTTTCTTTGAAATATTGCGGGGGCATTCTTCAAGCCAAACGGCATAACCAACCATTCATATAACCCTCCTGGGACGATAAAAGCCGTCCAAGGGATAGATTCAGGACTCATGGCTACTTGGTGAAAGCCACTTTTAAGATCAAATTTTGAAAATATTCTGCTATTACTGATCTTTTTAAGGATTGTGTTTATACCGGGCAGACTGTATTGATCCTTGTGTGTGTTGTCATTTAAAGTTCGGTAATTAAGGACCATCCTCTCCTTTCCTTTTATTTCCTTACCAGTTTTTGGATCAATAGATGTACCAGAATTTACAATAAAGGCCATTGTTCTATGCTTGCTGGTACTTGGCCTGATAACACCAATTTCTAGTAACGCTTTTATATGTCTATCGAATTGTTCTTTCATGAGAGGCGTTACGTGTTTCAATGGTTTGTCCTCTATGGTCAAATCTGGATTTATGATATCAAGCTTACATACGACCTTGTTCTTTTGCCAATGCATTAGAGGATCATTACCAATAAATCCCTGATTTTTTAGTCTAGTTAAGAGGCTGCCAAATCTCTTTTGAAACTTTGGATTTGTAATTAGCGACTGATGGTATAGAGCGTCTTGAATCGTGATATACTCTATTTCATCTAATCCTAATTCTTCAATTGCAACAGAATTGGCTACTGTTTCAATAGATGTTTGAACAACAGTAACATTCTTATAGAACGTTATCGTGTTTCCTTCAATTCTTAGTCCACCTTGCATTGATTTAATGAAATTGCACCCAATTAACATTTGTATATCGTCTTGCATACCCATGGGGAAACTATATGTAAAGGGTATTCTGAATTTATTCTCACCAATTGTCATCTGGCCACCCTTTAGTTTCTTATTTGCTATCTGGGTTGAGTTAACTCCTATTATTTGTACCGGGTATGGACTGGGTTCCAGGGCTTCTTCTGGTACTGCTAGTTGATCAACTGAACAGTTTGTCGCACCAGTATCTAAAATTGCCCTTATTTCAAAAGGTTTTATATTAGGGATTTCGAATGTGATCATTAAGTTGTAAAGACGGTTAAAGATTCTCTTTTTCTTTGGTTGTGGTTCAGAGGTTCCTGCTTTATAGGAAGATTCATCAATTTCAAATAAAACATTCACTCCTTCATCTCTTATTTCGTCTTCTCCTCCTATCTCATCTTCCTCTTTTGTTGAGAGATTATTAAAATCATTAGTTAAGTCTCTGATTAGATTTTTCTCTCTTTCCTCTTGTAATGTATGTTTTAATTTTTCAATTTCGCCTTCAAGATACACAATATAATTGGTCAATTCCTTTATTAGTGCATCTTTATTATTGTAAGGTCTTGGTTGTAAAGAAGTTTTTGGTTTGACTTGTTTTCCAAAATAGAATGGGGCGCATAATGAACAGACTAAGAGATTACATTCTTTACACCCTATACCGTATTCCGGTTTTATTGTTAGTTTACAGAAGCTACAACTCCTTTGAACTTCTGTTTCTTCAAAATTATGCTCACAAGATTCTTGTTTTTCGGGTAATTCGACTTTGCTTCTCCAGCCGAAGTCTGTAATTTGTAGCATCAGGTTTGATTCCATAGGTAATTCTTCTAAACAAGTTCATACCTGATACTCTGTGTTACCAGCTTCTCCTTCTGACAGACTGCAGATTGCATCACTGTCCAGCTCGTTTAGATCTACTGAGACAACATCGAGATCATCTGGTAAATCCAGATCGTTCATTACTGCGGCTCTTACTATGTTGCCTTTCTTATTCCTGCATTCTCTAGCAAAGTGTCCTTCTTCTCCACAGATAAAACACTTGCATTTACGTACCTTTTCTGCGTGCTTTCGTTTAAATACCCTCACATGTGAATCATGAGGTTTTCCTTTGTAATTTCTAGCCTTTCTTAACCCATATTTCTTTCCATTATTTTGATAGTATCCTGGGATGGGTATTTTATTACATATCGTTAAGTCCTTCAGGCTTCTTTGTAACGCAGCCTTTTTGCACATCTCGGCTAGGTACTGATACGAGAAATGGATTCTGGGGATTACCCCAACTGTATTTCCTGGAAATTTCTTTTGAAAGGCTTGTTCAAGTTCTTTTCCAATTAGCGGTGGCATCTTTCTAAAGAATTTTTCAGATAGTTCGGGGGATATATATATTCTTCCTGATTTTGCCGCTAATATTTTAAAATCATTCATGTAAAAGAATAGATCTTTCACATGTTCACAGAATAGCCTTTTCAAATCCTGATACGCTCTGTCATGTTCATCAATAGTCCCTGATATGGATCTTCCAGAATTAATACTCTTCTGATCTGAGATATTACGTTTTGCGTATCATCTGCCACTGCTTCTAATGCTAAGTATTCAGCCTCAAAGGCCATTCTCCATTGGATTCAGATCTTCTTTTCTACTTCGCCTAATAAGTTTTCGATGAATTGTATTTTAGCTTTATTATTATCGAAGTTTCTTTCACTTATTAGGTTTAACGTTATCGATTCCCATCTTGAAATAACATCATTGTATAAGCCAATATCTTCTGGCAAGACTAACATTGCACCTTGCTTTTGCATGGCAGTTGGTAAGTTCCACTGCTCATTTTGGTGTGATCCGACTCCTCCGGGTAGACCTCTTGGTCTTTGCATGAATCTACTTCTTGATGATTCATCATCATTTCTTAATCTACCTGGTGGGTAATTTATTCTTCCCATCATTGGCTCGGGGGGTAGATTATAATTTGATGTTATCGATGAAGATAAAACTGTGTTTTGGACAATAGGTTTTTCAAGAAATTGTTTCAGTATAGGATAATGAAATTCTGATTCTTGTCCCAAAACGTATACAATTTCGGTTTCAAAAGAAGACTTGTTCTTATCTCCACCACCTTCCGCGAAAGGATTTATGAAATCCTCTTCGTTTTCTTCATCACTTTGGTCCCATATAGGACCATCTTGTTTCACTTCTACTTCAGCCAAACTGGAAGTTAGCTGAATAGCTCTCCAGTACGTGTCATCATCTTCCTCATCTTCTATTTCGTCATCGGACACGTTTACAAACAGTACTAAGGCTGTTTCTTCTTCTGACAGTTGTTCTTCATTATTAGTCCCAACTGTTGGTCCTTGAGATGGTTGTGTAGCCGCATAATTTTTGAATTTTAATAAAATTGTTCTGTTTGATCTCGTGCGAATCATAGCATCTTGAGGATGCTGCACTTCTGCTACACGCGGCGGTCTAATAATCCACCTTGATCCCCTTAATCCTTCTGTGGTATGTGATTGTCCAGGGATCGCTTGGACACCTCTACTGGTTAGGTAATCAGAAACTCTTTGCACATTATATCTAAAACTGGTATAACTCGTATTAGATAGTCTACCTATTAATGATCTTGTTAATAATAGGTTGCTCTCTCCAGCTTGCCAGTTTTCATACCCATGTGTCTGAACTACCAATTGTATATGGTTAAAGAAATCAGCTATACTAAGCATCATGTTAGGTGCTAGGTATGCTAATTGGGTTCCGGTAGTTAAATCCATCTCCATTGTTCCAATTATGGATCTATCGTCTGCCCACCGGGTATCTCTTACCACTACAAGGGCATTTACACCTGCTTCTCTACGATGTAGAGTATATAATCTTATCATTATTAATCCTAGGTGTAAATGTTGAAATCCTGATCTTTGTATCTCTTCGTAACTCTGTTGGGTAATAAATGGTAATTCTAACTGTTGTCCATCAGTTACGAGGATTCGTTGGTCAGAGTAATGTTGATACACCCTATGTTGAGTAGCAGTCCAACCATCTTGATAAAGTGTTTCCGCTGGTACTGACTGTGCTCTTCTGAACTGGGATATGTTTAATTCTGCGTCAGGATTTAATTGGCTCTCCAAACTCCTGTTGTACCCGATCTGTCTCCTTCCGGGTAACCTTCTTTGTATTTCTTGTCGTAGTCTCTGGCTACGTCTATAATTTCGAATTTGATCCTCAATTGTTGGAGTTTGATTCTCATTACGGCTTTGTTGTTTTCGTTCTGAAATAGATGGTCGTGGTTCCATCACAGTCTCAGTACGCGTTCTGTTCATTTTAATTTCTTTTTCTCTTCTTCAAAATTTTTTAGTGGATCTTTGAAGACGTAGAATGGTACCTCCTTTTTCTTTGGTTTAGGGATTGATTCTCCTAAACTCAATTTCTCTAAATTCTTCTGTAATTCGTCAAGGGTATTAGTTATATCAGTACTCGTCCCGGCTGACGTTTGATCAGCTACGACTTGCCTAATACTTCTAATAGCTTCTTTACAATCCTCCAAATTTTCAGTAAGTCTCACCAAGAGTTGGATTATGGTGTTATTTTGTTTGAATATGGTAGCAGTACCACTCTTTGATTCAATCGGCTTAACGAAACCAACCGCGGGTTCTTCAATCGATTCGGTAGCTTTTAGGGCTTCTATGTAATTTGAGCTTTTTGACGTGATTCTCCAATCACTCATATATTAAAATTTGGTTAAGTATGTGGTTTGTTGGCTTTTAATTTCAAGTTTTCTAGATCCACAGTTCAGGATTGGTCATGATGAAATCGGATGGTTGAGAATATGTGAAGCATAACTCCCTTTTGCTTCTTGAAGCATAATAGCATAACTCTATAATATATATTATTTATTATAAAACTGTGATTTATTGATATAATATTTTTTGTATTGGAATATTTTATTAAACATTTTAATACACAATCTAATTTTTTATTATTTTATATATACTCTGTCGTATCCTAATTTTTTGAATGTTTTTCATGTCTCACCCTAAAAAAAAAAATAAGAATTACATTTATGACCAAGATTTAAATTTTTTGACACAATGACCCTATTTTTTTTCACGCTCCAAGTCGCATGACGTAAGCCAGATAACGCATGACCCGTGACCAATGACGCAAGACACATGACGCTAACGCATGACACAAGACGCATGACACAAGACACGTGACGCATGACGCAAGCCGCATTAAGCATAACGCATGATGCATGGCCCATGACGTAAGACGCATGACGCTTGACACATGACACAAGACGTATGATGCAAGACGCTACAAGTCGCATGACGCAAGACGAAAGACGGTGTAAGACGCATGACACATGACGCATGACGCAAGACACAAGACACATGAGGAATGATGCAAGACACTACAAGTCGCATTACACAAGACGCATGACGAAATAAGCATGACGCTTGACGCAAGACAGTGCAACACACATGACCCATGTCGAATGACACAAGCGGACAAGCCGCAGCAAGCCCAATGCCGCATGTCGCAAGACGCATGTGTTGTACTCAGCAATGTCTCGTATTTGTCGATTTGCAATACTACTTGAATTTAACAATTTTTTTGTGAGATATGTTTGTTTAGGTATTCTTTAAAACTCAAGCAAAGGAGACTACAGGAAATGAAGAAAGCTCAAGAAAGCATCAAGATTCAGGATATCAAGATCATACAAATAGTAGGGTATTATAATAAATGTTTATAATAATTTTAAATCAATGATATGGAGTCAAAAACATGTCAAAAACATGCAAAATAACAAAGAAAGTTCAGAAACGTTATATAACGCTCTGGACAGTTATATAACGTTCTAGACGTTTCTTGAAAATTGAAAAATCGATTAGAACGTTATATAACGATGGTTAACGTTGCATAACGTTCCCAACAGTTATGTAATGTTTCCCAACGTTGTATAATGTTGTAAAAACTTTGATGAAAATATAACGATCATTTTCAGTATAGCTGTACTCGAGTTATTTTGTTAAAACGTTGTATAATGTTGTAGAGCGTTATGTAACAGTTTAACTCTGAAAATTGAATAAACTATTATGGGATGATATAAATAGGGTTTCTTTCCTTTCCCCAAATAACTTATTCCATTTCAAAATCAAGACCTAACTTTTGAGCCTCCATTAAAGAGCTTTCAATACTACTTGCTAAAAATTTTCTACTTGACTCAATCTCTTGATATAAACTTATTCTAAGCTATTGTGAGATTTGAGTGTTCCATTTCATTATTTCATCATCTATTTGGTTACTATTATTTGGCCTTATTTCTCAACCTTTGTGTGTAAGAGGACAAGGTTCAAGCTTGTACAAGACTCTTGTGTGATAGTGAATCAGCTGAACTCTATTACCAAGTCGGGAGGTTGAGATCCTCGGAGAGTAGGATCGTCAATATTCGAACTCCGTTAAAAATCTTGGTGTCTCTTGTGCCATACCTTTGTTTGCAATTTCTAAACTCTCTCTTTCTTTTACTCAAACTTACTATTTTGGTTTAGAAATTGTTCTTGCCTTATTTATAGTAAAATTGATAAAATTGCAAATAGGTCTCTAAAATTGTATTGAATTGCTTGAATTGGTCTTTTTTAAGGCTAATCACGGTTTACAACATGATGCAAGATGCATGACGCATGATGCATAACGCAAGACGCTTGAAGCCGCATGACGCATGACGCAAACCGCATGACTCATGACACAAGACACATGACGCATGACACAAACCGTATGATTCAAGGCACAACAAGCCGCATGATGCAAGACGCATGACGCATTACACTTGACGTAAGACGGTGCAAGACACATGACGCAAGACACAAGACGCAAGACGTCATGATATATGACGCATGACAGTTGCACTGATTAATATGCGGGTGATTTTTCGTCTACATTATTTTGTTCCGTTACTCGCACGGAGGATTATTAGTCTGTAATTATGTACCTAACTATTTGCAGACCCTGACGTCTTCTCATTTTCCAAAACCCTCTAAAACTAAAAGGAAACATGGAAAATATCATAATTATCTTGTGCTTTATATTTTCGGTGGTATAGAAATGCTTCGCCGTACAAACATGGAAAATATCATAATTTATCTAAGCATATTAACTTTCTCAGTTTTTCTTTTTGTAATTCAGAAAAGACAAAAGAGTGAGAAAATTGAGGGGCTTAGACTCAAATTGTCCAACAAGTGTTACGAAGGAAGACCGTCAAAGTAAGAGAGAGAGAGAAAAAGGATTTTTTTATTATTCTCAAGTCGAAGCAAACCATCACTATTTATTACCTACTCTATTTCCCTCTTTCCTTCTCTCTCTCTCTTCCTCTGCGCTCTACCTCTCCCTTCCCTAGAAATTGTAGTTGTTCCAGATCGGGGGCGTACCAATACTTATTATGCAATCAAGGTAAAGCAATTTCTCAATTTCTGTTTCCTTTTGAAGCTTTTTTGTTGAATTATTTTCTGTCAGAACTCAGAACTGTCCTTTTAGTTCTATAATTTAGCTTTTTTTTTTGTATATTTTGTACTGTTTACTACAGTTGCTTAGTTTTTATTTACTTGTTTCTTTTTCTTGTCTTAAATTTTTTTTGAGGCTTTCGTGAGTAATTTAATCAACTGATAAGATCAAACTCTTTGCTGAATCTTTACACAGTATTTTTTTTTTCTCTCTTTCTCAAAATCGTTCGTTAAAACTGAATCAATCCTCATGAATTTTCTAAAATTTTCGCGTCTCTTTCAGATCGATTTGATGTTAAATTTAAGCTAAGTTCTAAGTTTTTTGTTCAGAATGTTCTCGAACGACTCTAATTCGTGCTAAACCTTTTCGGATACATCAAAATTCGTACTAAAAATCATGATTGATCGGTCCAAAGTGACTCGGGATACCTGAGTAACCAGTATACCTATCTTTACCTATTTTTTGTTTGGTGTACCCAAGTTTTTTTTTAAAAAAAAAGAAAAAAATAGGGGATCGTAAATCTCGACAATTTTTCTATTTGGCTGATGTTAATTTCGTGTGAAAATTCGAGCTTATTATGCACTCTTTTATGTAAAAATTGAAAAGAGGGGGTACTTCGTTTAACAAAATAATACAACCCTGGCCTTTCTTGTGGATTGTTTAGTGGTAGTTGATTGTTATTTTGTTTAGGATTTTATTCGGCCAGCAGTGTAATTAATTTGACCTTTAGGAAACACGAATCCACATTTGTGCATCTGGAAATAATTTTCTTTTTGTGTGTCTAAGGTTCGATCTAGTCTAATGATGAATTTTGGTGAAGAATTCACAACTTTTTTTGCGACGAGAGAACTTATTTTCAAAGAAAGGGAAGTATGGGCTGCTTATTGTAGTTCATGATAAACGTAATTACGTAAAGCAACCAGTTTCTGCTTGCTTGTTTGAAGTTATACTTTTTTTCCTGGTAGATTTGCAGTGTTTATGCTCCCTCTTTTCCCTCTTTTTGCTTCTCATCCCTTTTTGTATTATCTTATTTAAATATGTTTGGAGTAGATGAAGGTTGATAATCTGAATTTCATGCTCTCAATTGAAATTATTCCCTCTTAACTGTCTGATGATTCTCTATTTCAGGTTAAACTTCAAATTTTGAATAATAGGCATAAGCCTCGCTTTCCAGTTCAACAGTCTAATTTCGGAATACTCAGGAAAATGGGGGCTAGCTGTTGTAAAGTCTCAAAGAACAAGTCATTAGCAGGAGGGGGGCAAGTGGAGGTGTCACAGTACAGAAATGTTAGGCACTCACCTCCATGGAGTTTCAGATGGGACAACCGGACCCACATTTTGGACATAATGGATACCTCCAGTCCAGCATCCGAGCCTGATCTTGCTAATTTCAATGGATCAGAAATTAAGAGAATGCCAACCCTAGACAGAAGGGTTTCGTCAGACAGTTCCAGCACACTAGGACATGATAAAGGTTGTTTTAAAATTATATACAAACATCATGAATGCATTGTAGTACCTCGTAGTGTACCAGCTAAATTGGTATAAGTACCTTAGTTACCTGGTCTGGTATACAATCATCTTGAATTGCAATGTCAGACCCAATAATCATCATAAAATTGTATACAGTCATCTGGCATGCACGTTTGATTATTTTGAAGTTTGAACTGATCATGATCTTTCATCCGTCTGTTTTGTATTTTGGTTGAGTTTTAGTTATTAAATACCTTAGTTAAGTAACCTGCTGGGGTTACATGACTGTACCAGTAATTTCTGACCTATTTCCTTGTAATTCTCATACAACTAATTGTTGGGGGAATAGTTTCTAACTGTGTTAACCATTCCTCTCTGACAGAAAGTAAATCTTCAACCAGCACTTCTCATCAGGAGCAGCTGTGCACTTCGTCCCAAAAGGTAAGAAGCTCACCAGTTCCAGCCAATTCATATTAATTTTTTTTTTACAAGAAATGGAATAATAAATACCCACAATGGACATGATATTAACAGTTTAACACAAGATCTACTGTTTCTTTTTATTTGTTTTCCAATTTACACAGAAACCTAGACAGTCCAGCAAACCTACTCTTCCATTAACCTCGTCTTCAAGCTCCAAAATTAGATCTGATAAGACATCAACAGGTAAATCACCCCTTTCACGAAACAAAAGATCGCAGTCGTCATTTTCATCTGACGCACAGTCAACATCTGCATCTCCAACTCCTGCCTATAGAACTCAATCCTTACCATCTGACACATCAACATCAAGCAAATCTCCACTTTCCCAAATCATGAGGCAAACTTCCGGTAGTAGTCATTCTCATCCTGCCTCTTTTAACCATGACACAAACCACTGGACCTTCCACACCTTCACGGAGCTTGTTGCCTCATCCCAAAAGACAAAGCAGTCGTTTGACTCTCATAAGTTTAACTTCATTCATGCCGACACCAGGAGGTCTAACTCTGATGCGAGTAGAACTTCCTCCAAGGGGCCAATTTGTAACATCTGCATGAAATTATTGACGGAGAGATCGCCGTATGGCATGCAAAAGATATATTCTACCAATGAACTGGCAGTAGCAGCTGTTTTAGAATGCGGTCATGTCTTCCATGCTGATTGTCTTGAAAAACTGACACCTGATGTTGACAGGTATGACCCTGAATGCCCTCGGTGCACTTACGGTTACAAAGATTTGAATAAAATGATTTTGAACCATGGAAATGATAATAAGATAAGTAAAATATCTTCAAAGAAGCCTGTCGATATGTTGAAAAGTCATAGTGTGAGGGGTTCATCTGGCAAACCGCCATTTTTGAAGCGGTACAGTTCTGAGGGAGAATCTTCTAGAAAGAAGGGTTTCTTTGCCAGGTTTAGGGATTGAGTGTTGTTTTGTTGTGTGGTACTCCTGTCTTCTTAGATAAACTGGAGGAGCATGTTTTTTGGTAGTGAACATGACCTGGTTTATAATTAGATAGGGAAAGAGAGAGGAGGAAATAGCATTTGAAACTTCTGGTTTAAAGTATGCACTAGTAGTGCCTAAAACCAGAGCACTCCGACATGCTCTTGGGTCTCTCAGATGAGGCCATATAGTTTTAACTGGGTGATTGGTTTCATACGAATCAGTATTTAGGTAAAGTGATTTGGATTCATATGGATCAAGATTTAGGAAAATGTAATTCATGATTAGGGTTGAATGTTTCAACTCGGTATTCTTTTTTTTGTTCCTTTAAAGAAAAGTGGTTATGGTGTGCCACTGATTCCGTAGGCAGCGTATCTTGTTTAGTTTTATTTTCTGTCTATTATTCCTTTTCTTTTGGATGATAATAGAAATAGCTAATGTGGCTATTGTTGCTGGTACAATTCTTTTCTGTCTCTCTGATGTACCTCTAAATTCTAATATGAAGATGGCAACTTGTTGCTTTGGATTGAGCCTGTTGTTGTAGTGTTATGTTTTGAATGCCATTTCTTCAAGGTTACTTGAGTTGCTTTACAGAAGCCAATTTGGAGCTTATTAGCATGTATGTCAATTGCTGGAACTGGAATGCATTATCATTCTGTTGCGGCCGTGCATCAACCACCTGCTTGTACATAATATGTGTAATTCTATTCTTCTATCTTTTCACAACAAATTACAAATTTTTCGTCAAAAAAAAAAATACTACAAATATATAATTTCAACCAAAATGATTAGAATCTTTAAACTGTCAGCGTGGGTTGCAGGCATTTTACATGCAACATATAGAAATGGAGAATCAAGCATACTGTGACGAGTATATTATGCTTCAAAGTTTTATCTTATCAATATATGCATACAAATGTCACAAAAGGTACCCTCAAATCAATCCGCTCGTACTTATTCGGAAGTATCTACGCACAATACTTGTGGGGTACTCACGCGCCAGGATTGCAAGCTAAGATGGTCTTGAAGAGCGTTTCTAACTGGACACTAGAATTGCAACTGCAAGGAACTTATCAACTCTAATACAATAAATAAATTCTAATTAGAACTTCAACAAAAGGAAAATTCTAATTGGAAATAATATATATCAGTAATTCGACTACAGAATGGATCGAGTTGGGCTTGGTATTTCTTCTGAGGCCCAGATAACCAGATTCACATCCTTTCTACCTCTTTGCAACAGAAACCGAAACCAGTCTAAAACCCTTGCGACTTTCGCCTAGTAATCTCAGTTCCACCATCGCTAGTCGCCATGATTAGGCGAGCTTTGTCTCAGCTCCGACGAACTGTTCCTTATTCACACCAACGCCGCCTCCTCGTGAGCCACCACGGCTTGCTCTCGAGTCAAGTACCTCCTATCCCCTCGCTCCTCTCCGCTAGTAGCAAACCCTCGTTCCTTCCATCTTTCTCTCGGTCCTTCTCCGACGATGCCTCCAGCTCCGATCCAC
This sequence comes from Eleocharis quinqueflora, assembly GCA_964058865.1. Classification (NCBI taxonomy): domain Eukaryota; kingdom Viridiplantae; phylum Streptophyta; class Magnoliopsida; order Poales; family Cyperaceae; genus Eleocharis; species Eleocharis quinqueflora. Next base: position 34,897 of record CAXKVX010001283.1, read on the forward strand.
CCGACGCATCTGATGACTCCACTTTCGTTCCTCCCTTTGAGGACGTCAGCGACTCAGGTTAAATTTAGTTCTTCTTGATCTATTTTTCTTCTTCTCTTTTTTAGCTCAATTGAGCAATAAACATCCAAGTTTCTGGTAGTGTGAGGGTTTATATGTAATATAATCCGGACAATGTGAAATCAATATTTGACATTTTAAATTTCATGAGGTCTTTACTTCCCTTGATAAAGAAGAATAGAGGAAACATGGTTCTGTACTTTTGTACAAAAATCCTAAAATAGTTCCATAATCTCTGCAGTATTATTATGCTTGAATGTAGATAACATCATAGTGGTGGACTCGTGTGGGAATAGGGCACATTATAAAAATAGAGGAGGATCAAACAATAAAAAAGAAGATAGATTAATTTTCCTATGACAGATCCTTGAGATATTCACTTTGTTCTAAACATGTAGACTTTACGAGACAAATTGAGAATTACTTTGAAGGAGACAAGGAAGCACTGCAAGATGTATTCGATTCGATGCTTAAGCGCAAGCTCTCAGGGAAGCACGAAGAAACAGACGAGAGAATTCTAAAACAGCTGCAAAGCATACCGTCGGAAGAGACGGACCAAGAGGATGAAGGGGAGCTCGAGGAGATGTTTGACACCAACCAGGAGCTGGATAACCTGTACAATGCTAGGCAGTATGTGGAGAAGAAGATAATAAGCGACAAGTTCTTTAACATGGATGATAAATTCTGGGATCAGATGATACAGCAGGCGACCGAGAAGGGGTATCTGCAGAGCACCAAAGAGTGTGAGGGGATCTTGGAGGATATGCTTAATTATGACAAGCTTCTTCCTGGTATTTATGTTATTTTATTCTCTTTTTCAAGGTTAGATTCATGTATAGATAACTCTTGATATTTGATCTGTCTAAAGGTTGCAAATTGTTCCTAATTTATTTATTTTTGTGATAGGCTAGCTTGGCTTCAGCTTGGGTCAAACTAGTCCCGGTTATGTAAAAGTTCAAGCCAATTTGGAATCTCATCATCTGATTTTGGCCTTTTAGTTTCAAGTTAGTTCAGACTTTGGTTGGGTATGGGTCGTGTTTTGTCAGGTTTCCTATCAAATTGCACATGGTCAAGTTAGACTTAATTGGTATTTGGTAGTAGTCATATAGTGTGTTGGGTTGAATTGGAGTTGTTGACCTTATGAAGAAACTCTGGTGAGGTTTGTACACAGGAGAGTTCTTCATGCTAGTTTATATTTTGCAAGATTACTATTATCCTTAGAAAACCAGAAACATAATAAATACTCTTGAAATCACATGTACTCCTCTGAACTACATTTCACTTTATTGATGCTTCTCCAACAACAACAACAACAACAACAACAACAACAACAACAAAGCTTTTTGTCCCAAACAAGTCAGGGTAGGCTAGAAATGAAGCTCATATTGGATTTCATTTCCATAAGAATGGCTGAACTTTTACATTGGCTCGTCAAGCCTATCACAACCCTCCTCCTTTCCGGGCTTGGGACCGGCTATGTAAAACATAGGAAAGCCGAAAGCTATATCGGTCATATTTGCTTCTTTTTACTGAGAGAGGGATGGTTTGGTTATTTCCTGAAAGAAGTAGAGCATAAAGTTACAGCTGATAATCTCATGTTTTAGAGGGATGCACTTGATATTTTTCTTCTGCTTCGCCATCCTGGATCTTATTTGAGGTTCTTCATGTTCTTTCTCTTCAGATGCAGTAGATTAAAAATTGTGTTGGTTCGAGCTGCTACCTGGTGAACAAACAGTTATTGGTTCTTGTTGTAAAGTGGCTGATTCTTGAGTTGATATCTAGTTTCTTTTTGTTAGTGATGTCACAATATATGTTATTATCGTTGCCATATGAGCTTCAAAATTTTCCTTCCTCTTAGAGATGTTCTGAAGTTGGGAATGCATGTTCAAACCCCTCTTCTTTTCTCCTTGGAACTTTGATTTTTATTCTGGGTCACCAATTCACCATGATTTGACATGTTAGTATTTAAGTCTCTCACTGGTTGGGTTTCAACATCCATGAAGTGTAGTTCCTTGCCTCTTCAAAGTTGATTCAAAATTTCAGTTTTTTTTTCTTTTACATCTGAAGAAGTTTGGTTTACATCTTTAATTTGATTAAATGTGCAGATGAAATTAAGAAAAAGGTCCAGGCTAAATATAACGAGCTAGAAGGAATGTGTGATAGGGGCGAATTGGAGGCGGAGAAGGCCTATGAACTTTTCAAAGAATTTGAAGATAAAATGGTTTCAGAATGTGTTCAAACTATGGCCTCTGAAGAGGCTCCAGAAAACCTACCTGTGGGAGTAGGAGATGAAGGCAAAAAAGATGAACTTGCCAAGCAAAAAAAGAAAAAGGTGGAGTTAGATGACCCACCTGGTGAGGGGCCCATTTTAAGGTGGGAATCTAGGGTTGTTTTTGCACCAGGTGGCGATTCGTATCATCCAAAAAACAGAAAGGTCAAGCTGTCAGTTACGGTCAAGGAATTGGGGCTTTCTAAGTATGCCAGTAAGAGACTAAGAGAGGTGGTAGGTAAGAGGTACGATTCTGGTCGGGATGAGCTCACCATTACCAGTGAAAGGTATGCTGTTTGTTGCCTGTGTTCAACTTCATTTTTTTGTGGATCGAAAAATCAGCCTCTTACTTTAAGTTTGAATAGTGCTTGTTTGTGTTGGTAAGTAAATTATACAAATATGCCTTCAGAGAGGGCAGCAAAGAATCACAATAGGCTGTGCTCCCAAGTTTTTATGGGAAGGAATGGGATGGAATAAAAATTGGTGGGAGGTGATTTTATTACACTCCGATTTGGGAGGTTACAATTTGGCAAAACTGAATAGAAAGATTCCTCTTCATTTCCATCCTTTACCATCCATCCACCTAGTAAAATTAAATTCGGGAGGAAGTGAAAAGAGTCCCCTCTCCTCCTCTCCCTTCCCCTCCCACCCATTTCCTTTCATTGGAGCACAACCTAAAAAGATTGAGAGACCTGACAAAAAGGACGGTTCTATATCTTTTTTCCATTTTTGCTTTTTCTTGGAAATAACAGCTGGGTCAGAGATCACCAACTCAGACATATAATTCACTTGTGGAAAACAAAAGTATTCATCTGATACAGTCATTCTATATTGTCAGACGCACGGGGAAGCTCAAAATTATGTAATAACTATAACACATTTATTGTAAACTTGATGTAGGTATGAGTATAGGGAAGAGAACAGGAAGGATTGTCTGAGAACCTTGTATGGGTTGATACAAGATGCCGTGAAAGCAGATAAACTGGTAGAGGAGGCACGGACTTCTTATCTCAAAGAACATCTGAAGAAAAATATGCTTTTTATGGAAAGACTCAAATCAAAAGCCATTGAATTGAAGCAAGCTCAAGCTGCCTAGAATTATCCCCTCAATTAGGCACGTCTAGAACTTGAGTTTTTCTTTTATTTTTTTATCTTCACCTTTTTTTTATCTTCATGTTCCGAAAACTTGTTCAATAAATTTTAGAAATGAAGTTGGCCTTTTGACTATTGCTGGTAAATTGATTTATGTTATACATAGCCGGGTTGTGATTGGCTTGGTGAGCCAACGTAAAAATTCAGTCAATCTTATGGAAATGTATCCAATATAGGCTACATTTCTAGCCTATCCCAACTTGTTTGGGACCCAATGCTGTGTTGTTGTTGTTGATGTTGTATTCAAGTACCAAAAATGAAATACTGCCGAAGAAAATACTGTAGTGAGGATCTCCTTGTAATTGTTCAGTCTTGCCAACTATAAATTTACATTTCCACTGTGTATTGTTAATGTTACCCAGTCTAGTTTTGCGGTGGTTGGAACTCGAAATGTCAAAAATTGCCCTTGAGCATTTGTTTTAGTAATCTTTGAACAAATTGTACAACTGATTTGTGGGATTCTGACCTTGGATCCCGAGTCCGACTAAGCATCAACTGGAGTTGTTTACTCGTTTTGCTTGATAATTTTGAAGTAAACTGATCTCACACCATTGCTCAGGTGATGTTATCTTGGGGATGAATAGTTGAATCCAAGTTTCCTACATACAGCTCAAGTTGTTTCGATATATTATTATCTTTTACAGCTCATGTTGGTTCACTTTTATCTCTCCACGTCAATGTAACCAAATTTTATGGCAAAACAGTCATCGAGTAAAAAGGAATCAATCTCTGCAAGTCAACTCTAGTATTGTAACGATATCTGAAGGGAAAAAAAGATTGTGGGAAAAAAATGGTTTCTAGTTTCTACACTTGTTACTGTCACAGCAGGCCCCCCTCCCTTGATAAGAACAAATTCCCCAAAAATATATTGAACATTCTACAAACCAGAACTGCAGTGCCTATGTTGTACTAATATTTAATTATTTACGAGAGATTTGAATAGGCCTTGGTATGAGTTGCTTCACAGTCCACATTGGTTTGAGCAATAAACTTAAAAGTTCTCAAGTTACACTATGCAGTGAGCGCCGAAATTATTGTGGAAGAATAAATACATACTATACAATTTCTCTCGGGCATCGATCCAATGTGATTATGTGATCTCGGGGGCAAGTGTGTTGACGCTCACTCTGTTTTGAGCTTTTGCTTAATCCGCTCCTCCATATTCGTTCTCTATCAAAAAAAGATCCGTCAACGATTAAATATCAGCTTCATCAACGGTTATGTAGCCATTGATGTCTAAAGAGTTGCTGAATCGTATAAAGAATCGTTGACAAATATGTCTTGCTTAAGAAAAAAATAATTTAATATTATGATAAGACAAGAGTTATTTAGTAACTAACCGTCATTGCAGGTCACGTAAGACAACAATTGTTTAGTAAATAATCATTGCCGTATGCCAATAATTTTTTCTTTGAAAAAAACATTTATAATGATTAGCTCAATATTTTACTAGCCAACAAACATATCATTTAAAATGTCACAAATATTTCAAATTACAAATACACCAAATAACACATATATTGCATAGAAAATGTCACACTGCAAACATTGCATCAAAATAAAGAAGAAAGAAGAAACAAAAACAAATAAAACACCTAATTAGAAAAAATACAAAAGGATAGCTAAAGATGCAATTACCATCTTAGCACAATAAATGATATAAATGCAAGATCTACTGTTTGAATCTTTACCAAGAAATTGCATCAAAATAAAAATCAACAAGGACAGATTCAAAGCCGAATTGACCCGAGGCACTAAGGTTGAGTGCAATCCTGCGCACTTGCTCACTAAAATATCATTAAAAGCACATTTTCGCTAAAGAAATAACTACAAATACACTAAATTTTGCGTTTTTTTAAAATCAAGTCCGAGCAATTACCTGAGCTTGCCCGTGATTAGATCCGCCTCTGAAATAAAAGAGTTGACCTAGTCATAGAATTGCGAGCCTGTGAAGCTTTCCAGACAAATTGTGCATTCATGTCTAGAGTTGGCTTCATTTATACTCATTTTTTGATCACAAGTGGCATGTATGTTTTCTACGTACTAGAAATTTTGTCACGCAATACCTCTCGCAGAGAACCCTCTCGCACAGAACTCTGTCATGCAATCAAATTGGATCAAAGCCCAAGCAAAACAATCCAATCAGCAAGTGTCTTGCGGTCCAAGAAGACTAAGATAGATTTGGCAAGAAATCTGCAATTTTCGGCCTAAGTCATTTGCGGTCGCAAGTGACTAGGCAAATTTTCTGCAGATTTCACCCAAGCCAATTGCGGCTGCAAACAATGAGGCCGACAAGCATAATTCTCTGCGTTAGTTGCTGATATTTTTTTGACTTGTGATGGAAATAATATCAAATTTTGTGTGCATGTTTACAGTGGTAAATCACACATTTTGAAAAGGATTTGAAGAGAATTTGGATATCAAATATTTTATATAACATGTGTTATTAATGACGGTATCTCTCCAAGATATGTTGTCACTAGTATTTAAGTGCTGAATCTCCTAGCAATACCGATGTGTTAGGTGCACATGTGATTTGTTTAGGCTCTCATCTAACCTCTCCATTAAAAATAGTTGCTTCTTGGTTGATTCGTGATTTTAGAAGAAAAGAAAGAGCACCGGTGCTTGCTTGAAATGACCCGTTAGCGATCATACCGAAGTTTGTTCAACCGTCTTCAATGACTTTTTGAACTAGCTTGACTGACAACAGACAGGAGGCCGTGAAGATAGATAGTAAATTTTCGCTTCTATTATTTTGTTTATCTTAAATTGTTGAACATAGTTTTAATTTGCAATTATTTAAATTAGAATTTCAATTTTTGATTCTTACATAATTGAAATTGCACTAACAGTTAACAGTTAACAGTTAACAGTTAGTAATCATGCGTACTGTAATTTTTAATTTGTCGATAAAATTGAATGAGAATGGCATGTTGTGGCGTACTTGATAGACATATCTGTGTGACTTGTTCTTCCTAGACGAATTTCATTTCAAATTTTGAATATCACCAATATAATTATAGAAAGACAAGTAGACAATTGAAATAAGGAACAAATTAAGTATATGTCATTAAAACAGAGAAGTTATAATGTCATTTCACCGCACAAAACGTGTTATTTTATGCAGTTATATTACATTAATTAGATTTTTTTGTATATATATAGTAGAAGTGAAGAATATTTCAATCTAACAAATAATGGTTCATTTTTTTGACCCGAATCTATGTGATTAAAATAATGATCTTTGGGGAAAATCTAACAAAATTAAGCATAAATATGGCTAAACAAGTCAATAAACATTCAATTTTCTTATTTACATGAAAACCGTCCCTAAAGCAAGTGCCAAGTGGCCAAGTGGGGGCCTTAGCGAACTTCTCTTTATTCAACTTTTGTAATCAAATTCATTGTTTTTGTAGGGTCAAATTTACAATTGTCCGTTCCCTCTCTGCCTATAAAAGAGCTTTTGATCTTCATTGAATCGTGTCACCAAAACAGAGGAAAGAAATGAGTGTGTTTAGAGTCAAATCCATTCTATTTATTTATTTTCTTCTTCTGCTAAGCTGCTTTGCCAATGCTCTTATTAATTGCAATGGTTTGTTCCCTCTTTCAAATATTGTGATCAACGATTTACTTAATTTGCAGTTTGTACAAACTTTGTTGTGGCACTTTTCTCACAAATAGGAAAATAATCCATATGTATTAATGGAATGTAAACCTTCTGTTGTTATAATGTAGTTCCAAGGAAAATGGTAACCACCAATATGTATGCATATGGAGGTCGTTACGGGTGCCCGAACGAACGATAGCCCCGTATTGTGAGGAAGCCTCCTCCTCCCCCTCCGGGGGCCGTTCCTCATAAGCCGCCGCCTCCGCCTCCTCCGGTGGTGGTTCATCATCCTCCTCCTCCGAAATTTCGTCGTCCTTTTCCTCCATATATTGAACCATAGATCTCGGATTCAGAGCAGAAGATCGTAATAAAATCAAAATTTGATGAATAATGTTTTAAGTTTAATTGATGGTTATAGGCCTTGTTTTGGGCCATCATAATTCATCATTATGTTTAATTTAAGACAAATTTATGATTTATTAAGCTTTTTGAATTTTTACCATTTTAGTCTTGTTTATTAGTTGAGCAAAATTATTGTACTTGCGCATCTGAATACTTCGATATGCATCAAGATTCGTGCACATCGAATCTCAATGCACATTGCAGAGCCCAAATACGTAAGCACGGTGCATGGACATTCACCCGTTAGTTTTACTCTTTTGTATTCAATTGGATTGCTTTATTACCAAATTAATCGGCTGATGATTGCTTCATAAGGAAAAAGAATACGGATTAACCCAAAAATCAGAGAGGCAATGTAATATGCAGACTACAATTTTGTGTATATTTTATTCTGGATTGAAATTTTACGATTTATCCAGTTATTATAATATATATTATGAAAATAATTAAACAAAAAAAAAACAGATATGTTTCGACTTATTCAGATAATACATGTATTAAACTTGAAAAATGTCTAGTTCTTTATCAAATAATTCCAAATTTTTAGATAGTGGAGTTTTTGCTCGTTCTATTACGATGACTTGTTAATTAAATTTTAATTGATAAAAAGTTGATATTGGTTTGCATGTGTAAAAATAACAATCGTTATAGAATAAATAGTTTTTATATTTGTGCAATATAACGTGAGTAATAATTGTTATACAAAATATAATACAAGCCGAAACTATTAACCATGAGTAACAAATCTTTAAAAAAATTCTGATTTATTACTCAAAAGTTTATTCATATAAATAATGTCTGAGTAACTATTTAGTATTATATAAATAAAAAAATAAAATATTCAATATAAGTCGTTATCTAATAAAAAAATTAAAATAAAAGTCAAAATAATAGATAGTTAAATCAATGAATTTATTTCTCGTTTTACATATTAAAAAGTAACAAAAATACGAAATAATATAGACCCAAGAGGCAAGAGAACCCAATAGCCCAACAAAGGGAGTCAAAATATTTATTCATAGGGGATAAAAAATTAGGTCAATAGTATATGTATAGGATTTTCAAAATCTAGAGGGGTGATCAACTGACCTTCCTTATTGTATGTGCATCCGCCTATACTATGAAAGATTACGGTTCGAAACTCCATTGAAGAAATTTTAACTCATTCTATTTGACTTATATTGATCTCAAGAAAAAAAATCTTGTATTTAGGACAAGAGATTTTGAGTTAAGTCAAATGTATCAAGGACGAGAGGTTTCAAACAAATCAAATGCAACTTACGAAATTTATCATTATTAACTCCGCAAAAGAAAGATGAGAGATTTCAGTCAAGTCAAATGCGTCAATGGTTGAAAAATTTTATGTACAAGATATGTACAAATGGTTAGAATATGGTGGCTACAAAAATAATAATTATGATATAATATGGAAACCCAAACTTCCTACTAAAATTAAAGTATTTATGTGGCTTGTTAGAATGAATTTTTTTTTTACAAAAAATACTTAGTTAGGTAATGATGAAATGGAAATAATCAATGTGTATTTTGTGATAAAGAAGAATGTATTGATCACCTTTTTG